>DXKC01000482.1:0-31257 GCA_031170775.1 Cymbopogon citratus
TTTTTTTTTTGAAGGGTCGAGCAGACCTTCCTCTCAGAAATGGAGCACTAATACTCCTGATAATCACTAGAGCGTCAGTAGTACTACCATCTTCAGATAGACATAGACTGCAGCACTTCAAGCAGAAAGCAAGGAGGTACCAGCGATGGCTTCGACGGAGCTCCCGGAGGTCGTCGAGCGCAAGAAGAAGAACAACGTCATGTATGCCTTCATCTGCTCCATCCTCGCCTCCATGGCCTCCATCATCCTTGGCTACGGTACACTGCAGGACTGATGATTCACGTCACTAAATCATCGTCGTTTTGATCGATCTGCATACACGAGTCACGATATCTTTCGCATTGTTTAACTTGGAAGACATCGGGGTGATGAGTGGCGCGGCGCTGTACATCAAGAAGGACCTCAAGATCACGGACGTGCAGCTGGAGATCCTGATTGGCATCCTGAATTTCTACTCGCTCATCGGCTCCTTCGCGGCGGGGCGGACGTCGGACTGGATCGGCCGCCGGTTCACCGTCGTCGTCGCGGCCGCGTTTTTCTTCGTCGGCGCCTTGCTCATGGGCCTCGCCGGCGGCTACACCACTCTGATGTTCGGCCGCTTCGTGGCCGGCGTCGGCATGGGCTACGGGCTGATGATCGCGCCGGTGTACACCGCCGAGGTGTCCCCCGCGTCGTCCCGCGGCTTCCTCACCTCCTTCTCCGAAGTGTTCATCAACATCGGGATCCTCCTCGGCTACGTCTCTAACTATGCCTTTGCCCGCCTGCCGCTCCACCTCGGCTGGCGCGTCATGCTCGGCATCGGCGCGGCGCCGTCCGTCCTGCTGGCGCTCATGGTGTTCGGCATGCCGGAGTCCCCCCGCTGGCTCGTCATGAAGGGCCGCCTCGCGGACGCCAAGGTCGTACTGGACAGAATCGCCGAGACGCCGGAGGAGGCTGCGGAACGCCTGGCTGACATCAAGGCCGCCGCCGGAATCCCCCACGAAGCCGACGGCGACGTGGTCGCTGTGCCCAAGAGGAAAAACGCCGAGGAGAAGCAGGTCTGGAAGGAGCTGATCCTGTCCCCGACGCCGACCGTGCGGCGCATCCTGTTGGCGACGCTTGGCCTCCAGTTCTTCCAGCAGGCTTCCGGCGTTGACTCCGTGGTGCTATACAGCCCGCGCGTGTTCGAGAGCGCGGGCATCACCGACGACGACCAGCTCCTTGCCACCACCTGCGCCGTCGGCGTCACCAAGACTGTCATCGTGCTGTTGGCCGCCGTCCTCCTAGACCGCGTCGGCAGGCGCCCGCTGATGCTGACGAGCTCCGGCGGCATGGCCGTCTCGCTCGTGGGCCTCGCCACAGGGCTCACCGTCGTGGGCCGGTACACACCCACCGAAGTTCCCTGGGCCGTGGCCCTGTGCGTCACGTCCACTCTGGCCTTCGTGTCGTTCTTCTCCATCGGGCTCGGGCCCATGACGGCGGTGTACACCTCGGAGATCTTCCCGCTGCGGGTGCGCGCGCTGGGCTACGCGGTCGGCGTGGCGGGCAACCGCGTGACGAGCGGCGTCGTCTCCATGACCTTCCTGTCGCTGTCCAGCGCCATTACCATCGGCGGCAGCTTCTTTCTCTACGCCGGCATCGTCACTCTCTCGTGGGTGTTCTTCTTCACTTGTCTCCCGGAGACGCGCGGCCGGACGCTGGAGGAGATGGGAGAGCTGTTCGGCAAGATTGATGCGCAGGGCACCGAAGCAGATGACTCCTCCGCGACCGCGAGACTCCTTGCGTCAGAGTTGACCACATGATACTCATTCTGCGCTTTGGTTTGTCTGCACGAAGCGTGCAATTATACATATGTGGTAATGTGCTACTAGGCGTTTGTGAATGTACTTTAGTTATGATATTTTTAGGAAATGTACTTGATTTTGTTTTTTTTTTATTATGATGGATGAAACAGTATTACTCATAAAAGGTTCATGGGCCAGCACACGACCCGCTATTTCAGCCTGGCCCAGTATACTAGTACTAGCCCGGCCCGACATGATAAATGGCCTGTCTCAATATAGCCTATTAACCTCGGGAGGAGCTATAAAAATTACTGCCTCCGTTACAAATTGTAAGTCACTCTAAGAATTTTAAAGAGTCAAATCTTTTTAAGTTTGACCAAAACTTTTATAGAAAACTATAATGATTTATGATATCAAATATGTATACGATGAAAATATAAGTAATGAAAAAAATCTAATGGTACTTAATTGACATCACAAATGTTATTATCCTATCATATAAATTTGGTCAAACTTGAAAAACTTTGACTCTCCAAGATTCTTGAAATGGCTTACAATTTGGGACGGAGGGAGTAGAAACTTTAATAAAAAACCACAGGATTCAACTAGAGAGCTATGAAAACTATAGAAACTTTAATTAAAGACCACATGATTCTAATCTAATGGCTACAGGTAAAGATGGGTCCACTCATCGGCAGTTGGATCTATGCCGTTGGTCGTTGCACGCCACCGGTTTCGGCCATCTTTCTCATTTCCTCTTATCCCCTATTTTTTTTAAGATATAGAATAAATATTAGGAGAGAATCGATCGACTTATTAGTTTATAATGGAACCATAAGGGCACTCCCAATGCAAGACTATACCATAGAGTCCAAGACTATTTATTACTCTCTATTTATGGTATTTTGCTGATGTGGCAGTATATTTATTGAAGAAAAAGGGAGAAAAACAAGACTCCAAGTCCACAATGTTCGAGGTAATTAATGGGTTTAGACTCTATGATAGAGTCTGCATTGTGAGTGCCCTAAGCTCATTGTTAAATCCATTACACCTCTGCAGTGCATTGATTGCATCTTTTCCACTTGCATATATTTATTATCTATTTGCTATTTATTTGTTGTTCCTAGCATGTGGCTCCTCATATGCACTCAGCCCGAGATTATCAAATGCAAAACTGAGTGCTTCTCGGTCACCGTGCCGAAGGCGTAGATGAAGAAGATTTTTGAACAGAGGGAGTATATAAGTTTAAAACTTTTTATATTATTATTTTAGCTATGCCTCGCATTCTCTTTTCTAACCCTCCTTGCATTCACTACTAATACTTTCTTGTCCAGCTTCTTATGAAAGTTTAAAACATTTATATTGTTATCTTTGGCTATGCCTCACCTTCTCTTTTCTAACCCTCCTCACATTCACTGCATATACTTCCTCTAGCTTGTTGCTAAGTACAAGAGCCAATCTCTTCTCTCTTTCATATTAACATTTGCTTGACTATAAACCAGTTGATTATTGGACCCAACTAGTCAAGTCTCGACAAATCGCAGAACAGATGGTGCTGCAACAAAAACGATATATAGCGTGCATCAGCACTGGAGCCCGAGTAGATGCCGAGGGTCGCCAGGCCCTAGGTCTGCCACTGAGCCAATTATTATACTTTCCTAACTCATTTGGGGTTAACTAAGTACTTCATCGTCCCTAAATATAAATTTGACTAAGTTTGTTGAAGATATAATCTATACTTAGGTCTCCAGTTAACTATATTATTATAAAAGATATCACATGGTTAATCTAATAACACTTATTATGCAACGTAAACATCAATATTTATCTATAAAGACTATGAAATGTGGTGAAACGGGTCGGCACTGTTTACACCTTACTTTTCACCTCACAGATCACTGTTCGTCCACGGTAAACCCGTTTAAGAAACAGTAACGGGTCTGTAACCCGCTAACAAACAGTAACGGTCTGCGAACAGTACTACCCGTTAAGAAACAGTAGCGGGTTCCGGAGTGAACAGTACCAACGCGATATGTAACAGTAACCAGCCCGGTATTAAACAGTACAACCCGCTAAGATTTTTTTTGTCCCAGCACCAATTCCCACGTGAAGCGTGGGGCCCACGTCTAGTTTATATATATATTTGGTTAAATTTAAAAATCTTTGATTCCTCGGGATGCATTATTTACGTTGCTTGTGGGACGGAGGTACAGTGGTTGGTAAAGAATTAGTTAAACATTGACTACTCTATTTATTAGCCCTTTATTTGAAGGTAAAGACTTTTGAAGGTAAAGACTTTATTACAGCCTGCCGTAGTTTCGTTCTGTCGCACGGCCGCGCCTCCAGCGAGCCAACTTTATTGGCGGCGTTGCCAAGCAAGTCACGGGTGTGAAGGGCCCCACCTGTCATCCGTGTCCTGTCATTTCAAACGTTGGGAGCCGCGCCCGTCAGTTTCCACCCATCCAATTTCTCCATCCGCTCCGCCTCCTTCGTTCCCCTCCACCTCCTTCGCTCCCGTCCATCCTCCCTCATCTTCCCCGGCGATGGCGAGAGATCCCTGTATTCCGACCTAGGGTTTGTGCGCAGAGAAGGGGCTCGGCGAGGATTTGAAGGCGCGGCGGCGGGGCGCAGCTTCATCTTGCATCTGCCTCCTCGCGCGCGCAGCCGCGCGGTCGCTGCGGTCGAGAGATTTCAAGGGCGGGTTCAGGGGAGGTGCGGCTTTCATCCTGCATCGGCCTCCTCCCCCACGCGCAGCCTGGCGGCGGGCGCAGCTTCATCCTGCATCTGCCTCCTCGCGCGCGCAGCCGCGCGGTCGCTGCGGTCGAGAGATTTCAAGGGCGGGTTCAGGGGAGGTGCGGCATTCATCCTGCATCGGCCTCCTCCCCCACGCGCAGCCCTGTTCCCTAGCGGTCATCCGTCCTCCAATCGCGGCCTCGCGTAACTCTGCTTCGCGCTCCGCCGCCCAACTACGGCGCTCCGCTTCCAACTACCGTGCTCCACCTCCGACGACTACATCCTGCTCACACGAAGGCTGCAGCATTTGGAAGCAGAGGAGATCGGCAGCAGGTGGAGGAATCACAGGTGAATACCCCCTCCCCCAACTGCTACTTGGTCTATAATCTATCATTTTCGGGGACTGTACTGGGGCTTGCTCGTGAGTATCCTACGAGTTTTGAAGTGGATGTCAGGGCATGCATGGTCTGCTTTTTGCCCTCTGTATGCATGTCCCTATTTGGTGAGGTGCTTGGATCCAATATTTTTTGTTTGTTCTGACAAATAATCCGTATGTCTCTGTATGCATGTGTCAATTCCCAATTTAGAAAGGAAATGAGTAGTTTAGCCTGTATTTAGTCTGCATTCTCCCCCTAAGATTTTTGCGGTGTCTCCTTGTTGACTATAGCTCTGGATTTTTTCTAGTTCCCTGCTAGTGTGTGGCTCATGAAATTGGAATTACCATGGATGCATGGGCTCTTGTTGTGTTGAGACTGCATTGCTTGGTTCTGGAATAACAATGTCACTTGGCTGCTTATATCTATTTTTTGCCCAACTGAAACTGTTGTAGACTAGTACTGTTTATTCATGTGGAAAGTTTAGTATACATCCTTTAATTTTGCCCATCAGGATGCTCATTTGCTGCTGAACTAAATATGTCTTCATTTTCCAGTTTGTTTTTCCTGAAAGACTTCTTGCTCTGATTTCAAGGGATTCACACTTTTTTTTATGGTTATAAGTTACTTCTTGCTCTGAACTAAAATGTTGCTATGATTTCACAGCTGTGACATTGTAGCAGAAATCATAAACTAAATTCGCCTCTATCTGGACATTTATGCAATGTGAAAAAGAATAAAAAATTGCCTGTTTGTGAAGGCATTGTTGCTAATGAATGGCACTTAAATTGCCTAAGAAAATGTAGCTTGTTGTAGTTCATAGCTTTGAACTTGGGCATTCTGCTGCATGTCCATGCAGTTTCATGATAGTCCATGCAGTTCGCACGTAAATCTGATTTTTTTCCTTGGCTTGTAATCTCAGAAGCTCTTAGCGTGCTGCTTTTTTGCCATGCCTGTGTTGTTAAATTGTTGTACATTGTCTTGTGTTCCTGGAATCTGCCCCTTAAGTGTACTTTACCATTTTTTTCTTTTTGGCAACTTAAGTGTCATTTGTTAAGCAATTAAGTGCCATCATTTCGGCAACAATATGCTCCTATATAGGCAATGTAGCAATCTGTATTCAACACTATTTTTTTTGCCTAGGTCATTAACTTATTTTTTGTTGCCTAACTTGCAACATATTATTGCTTTGCTTCTCAACACTGATTTTAAAAATGCTATTTTCAGGTTTCTTGTCGTTCCATATAGACAAAATGGCTCGCTTAAATAGAGGCAATGGTGGTGGTTCTACCAGCAGGGCAGATGGGGTATGCTGAAGCATCATTTATTCTTTTTTTTCAACTTCAAAATACATGCAATCTGATATCATTTTTTTCTTTTTTTTGTTTTGCCCTACTTTTTCCAGGCCGGAAGGAACAGGGCGACGCCTGCAAGTCTGTTCAAACTGTACAATGCAATGACTAAAGATCAGCAAAAACTAGTTACTGATGTTGGTTTTGGAGGTTTGCTGAAGATTGGCAGTGGCCGACTCCCATCCGCCATCAGTAAATGGCTTATCAGCAAGTTTGACGCCGAGAGAGAAGAGATTGTTATTCCTGGCAGAGGAAGGATCAAGGCAAACGCAGCTGCTGTGCACAGGATGTTAGATCTGCCTATGGGTAAAGATGAGGTGAAATATGAGTTCAATGGTAGTGCAATTAACTTCATAAATGGGAGTTGCAATTTTGAAGATTGTAGGGCTCTTAGAGTTTGTTTACTAAGAGGAAAGTTGGAAGCTAGCAAAGAAGCAAATGACGAGTACTTGAGGTGTTGGCTTATGCTTGCTGTCTCAACGTTCTTGTGCGGGAGTACATCACTGTCCATCAGCCCTAAATGTTACCCTGCCCTAGTTGATTTGGCTAAAGTGAAGGACCTGAATTGGTGCCAATTTATAGTGGACACTCTCAAAAGTTCTGTGCGCAAGATGGATAGGCAGAATGCCGTGCTTGGCTGCCAATACTTTCTTACTGTGAGTTTTTCTAACAACTTTTTTTCATGTACATCAGTACTGTCCCTTTTTTGATGTTTTTATACTATATTCTTTTTGTTTTTTTCTACTATGCTATCATACCTACATGACTATTCTAGTGTGGCATTTTATCTTTTTGTTATTGCTTAATTCTTAACAATGTTTTGCCTAGCACATTAACTTTTTTTGCCTATTTTTTTTTGTAACCATACTGTTGCTTAATTCTTAACACTAATTTGTTACCATCCTGTATATCCGTACTGCTAATACTTTTCACACATAAGAGATTTGCTATATTTTTTTTTCTAAAATGCTGTGCTTTTAGATACTCTACTTGGATACACTGGAGTTACCAAACGACATACAAGTCCCTGAAAAACAGCCCAGAGTTGCAGCATGGAATATGAAACTTATTAACAAGGTTATCAAGTTGGATACTTATCCAAACAGGACGTTTGGGAAGCTTAGGGTATGTTTTTTTGCTTCCCCCCTCTCTTTGTTTTCATCACGCAACTTAAGTATCAGTTCAGCAACAATATGCTTTTTAAATAGGCATTCTCTGACCTGCCTCTTTTTTTTTGTGTGTCAGCTCAAGAAACTTGATGGCTCTGTCATTGAAACATCTATACTGGGGGATTTAAATGACACTAGGGGAAATGCACGTGCGACACGCACGTGCCAATATATGATCTTCCATAATAGAAGAATAATAATCAAAATTACAAATCCAAGTATTATAACTCCAAAATCAGTCTCATACAAAAAAACATACGTGTAGACCATAAGTCTGTGCGACACGCACATGCTACGGAAACTTTTTGATACACAGTGAATATGAATCGTCCCTATTCATCATAGACATATATCCATATGATGTTTGATAGATATATCAATATAAACAATGTGGCAGAGTTGTCACTCTACCAGCAAAATAGTTGTTCAACATAGAGCGTAAGAATAAAAACTTTACAAAATGATGCTGTCATCACACAATTATATTAACTTGAGGTAGGCCTCAACGATATCTTTCATCCTGGCATATAATTTGCTTCTCCTTGCACTTGTAGTTAACCACTTCAACGGGTTCTTACATGTGATAATTGTACCTATATGCACACAGCCTTTCCATTGTCAACATGGTGGATATTTTTCAGGGATCTTCTTAATGAGGAAGAGAGCATATCCGAACGTTATGAAGCTCCTTTTGCATTTAGTTATGATAGTGGAGACTGCTCTCATATATGGTAGATATAAAACAGTTACGAATCTTATGTAGCTAACTTATCTGGCAGATATCAAGGGAAAAGGGCACAAGTGGCACATCAAACAAAGATTTTCAGGTAACATAATATCTGAAATCATGTGTCAGAGAAACAGAGCACAAATGCAAAATTCAGAAATACATAACTCATAACATGCAGGAATATTCAGATATGCATTGCACTGAAAGTATACTTTGTAGACAAACAGCTACTGTGATGACCTACTCTGTGCTACTGCTATAATCAATTGGTGGCAGAATCCATTGCATCATGTTACCCAAAAAAAATTCAGCGATATGATCCCCTATTACTATTCTATATACATATACAGGAGTGCAAATCTCTAAGGTCCCAATGCAACGACTTTGTTTAGAACTACCACCACAACAATCCAAAGTGTAGAACAGCATTAGTTAACGCAAGAAGCCATGGGCTCACCTTGGGGTCCTGGGACTATTGGACGACCAGAGGATGACGCGGTGAACACCGGGGATCGGAGACGGAGATCGTGGACAAGACACCGGAGAGGATCTGCGTGTCGAGCAGAGCTGTTCTAGATTTGGAAACATAACTAAACAGAGGAAATTACCGAGTACAAGATGGACAACTGCTTGAAGGTTACCACGCTCTCAGTTCTTGACAACAGATTGATGTCAGAGAACCAAGTTCAAAATTTGCATATCTATAAAGTGCTATTTAATAATGACTGAAACTTGTAATAGTTCGAAGAAACCTCAACGCACGATACAGAGGTCTGTAAAGTATGTATGAACTGGACACCCCGATATTGCTCAGATCACAGCAAGGTTGGAAATAACGATATCTGCAAATCGAATCAGAACGGTTATTAAAACAATGCACATATATACACTAAAGAGAGTTGACTGAATGCTAAAATATTGGTCACATTGCAGCAAACAGATTCGAGATGAGATGAAACAGTACTGGAAAAGGAGATCTTACCATGCTCGGAGAGGAAAGAGAACACGGTGAAGACATGACAACAGGGAGAAGTCGACGGCCGACGGCAAAGAATAATCAGTGAAATCGGTGTCGTCGTCGCAGAAACGCCAACTCCGGCAACAAAGCATAGCAGCAGCGGCAAAGGGTAGCAGCGCAGTCACGCCGGCACGGCGGCACTGCAAGGACGACAGCCTGGAGCGAGGACACGCGGGGGCGCGTGAGGTGATGTGGCCGGCGCAATGGTTTCCGTGGCTCTTCGTCGTCCTCGCCGCTCTGTCCTGCGCCGTCGCCGACGGCAGCGCATTGGGGATGGGGGTTCATGCGAGCGGATGGGGATGCGATCGATCGTGGTGGATTTGGATCGAGCGAGGCGTCAGGGGGCCGAACGGACGTGAGAGGTGTGGACATGATGCGGGGAGGGAACGGTTGGCGGCGTGGACCATGCAGAGAGGCATCGGCATCGTGTGGGAAACAAACCGCAGCGGGAGGCTGTGGGTACGCGCCGGCGGGTAAAGTTTTTGCGGGTGAGAAAAAATACCGTGCGGAGGAGTTTGCAACGTGAAACACGGAGTGTTTCATATGTTCCTAACATCCTTGTTTTCTGGGTCCACATGTCATTCGCTGTTGGGTGTGGTATTTTTAGGGTGACAATGAATTACAATTTCAACGCTCCTTTTATAGATAGATAGAGAACCTCATATCAGACAGGGCACCCAGAGCAATTTTAGCAAAGGTATTCCTCAGATTTCCTAATTTTATGTATAGGCATTTAGGCAACTAATATATTTTTCTCATCAGTTTTTTAGGCAATCAAGAGTTGTGCTAACATATTTATGTATATTTTATAATTTCAGAAGAAGAGGAGAGTCTCTCAAGTGATCAGAAAAGCTTGTATTGGTATTACAGAGGTGATGGGAACAATGATAACTGATCTTTTTGCAATAAGTGATGATTCCGATGACCAAGAAGAGGCAAGAGTCAGAAGATCTAAACGGACAAGAACCAGCAGCAGACGTCGACAGGCTGGATTTGTTGTTGTTGATGATGACGAAGCTGATGTCGATTATGTAGCTAATGAAGAGGAGGTGGATGAAGAAGAGGAATCAGAGTATGAAGAAGAGGAATTAGAGGATGATGAAGGGGTGGAGCTAGAGGATGAAGGGGTGGAGCTACCGGATGAGGATGTATACGAAGAAGGTCTTCCTCCTGTCATAATAGCTCGCAGCCCTGAACCAAGGGGGAACATGGTGTTTGGTAATAATGCTATCTAATCTAATCATGCTTTCGTTCCATCATCCTTTTTTTCACATACATTTTCTCTTTTTTCTTTTTCTGCCGTTTTTTTGTTTTCATTTTTCTGGTTTTGTTTTTTTTCAGAGAAGAAGGGCGACACCCCCACAGCAGCTGCTGCTGAGGTCAAGGGTCTGATGCATTGTGTACAGGATCCGATGGATCGTGGCAAAGTGCCAATGCCACTAGAAGTTGTACTCCCCCAGAAGTTTGCAAAAGAAAAACTAAGGTAATTGCTTGTTCAAGTAGTTAATTTGCTCGATGAATATATCTGATTTGCCTTAAGTTTTTTTTTGTCACCACAAAGTTTTTTTGCATGTTTTACTAACTTTTTTTTCACAGGCTGCCTTGCTCCATTAATGCTGCAGAAAAGAGTGAGAAACCATCACCTAGGGGCCCATGGGATTTCAGCCCACCTTCATTTGATCTGGGCATCGATCTGGGCATCGAGTCCCCTGAACCACAGCCAAAGAAATGCAGTCCACAAAGGGAAACAGACGACTATTATGATGAGTTTTGGGATGGCTTAAGTGAAGAACAGCTTCAGTTGCTTGATGAAGAAGAAAGAAAATACGAGGCAAAGAAGTTACAGACTACAGGCAATTTTTTAAATAGAAGAACTTCTTTAGGTGTTAGCAGTGCAGCCAAGGCAGAGCCTAGCAGTGCAGCCAAGGCAGACCCTACCAGTGCAACAAAGGCAGAACCTAGCAGCGCAGCCAAGGCAGACCCTACCAGTGCAGCTAAGGCAGAGGCTAGCAGTGCAGCCAAGGTAGAGGCTAGCCGTGACCTATCTGCTCCAAGCACATCATGCACACCTGCATACCAGCCAGCAGCTAGAAGGGCAGTGCAAGCAGGACGTGCTTTGCGGTCCCCATATGTTGATTATGGAAGAAAAAACAACTTAAAGTGCACCAAGTTCGTAAACCACGTGTACGATGTGGTATGCAGAGCAACTAGAGCAACCACCAGGAGTTCGAGCCAAAGTCCAAGCCAAGGAGAGTATGTGCTACTTTCTGCTCTTTCCTTTTTTTTTTCTTTTTGGTCGTTTTTTCTGTGTCTATCAAACCATCATTGCCTTTTTTACTACTCACATGAACACACTGATCTCTTTTTGTGTTTGTTTTTTGCAGCAATATTGTAATAAGCTTTCGAGATTATTATGTGCACTTGAAATATTTGTCCGAATCTGTAAAGCCAGGAGGGAAATTGGTCAGCGCAGTAGGAGAAATTGGCATATGTGCATTAAATGACACAAAGAGCAAGCTTCCTGTCAAACGAATACTCCCTCTAAGAATTGCTGTGAGAATTCTCCTTTTTTTGTTTTTCTTTTTTTATTTTTCATGTGGTTAACGCTGCTGTTTTCTCTACCTTTATTTATGACCTTCTATTTTTTTAGCAGACTTATCTACAAGCTGGGACTTGGGATCACGCGGAGATTAATACTGCTTTTCAAAGAAGTCCCCAGCATCTGGACCGTTCCCAATTGGTAAATCATTTTGTTCCTGGCAATTCAATACATTTCACTAGGCAATTTATATTGGTTGCTTTTAGGCAACAAAAGCCAAAAATCATGGTATGTGCAACTCCCCCTACAAACCAGGGAGCTAAAATGTGTTTTCCATCCTTTTTTTTGCAGGTCATGTTTCCTGTTCTTCAGAACATCCCTTTCAAAAGGCTTGACAAAACTGTGGGTCACTATTTTCTGCTTGTATTGAATCTGAGGGAAGAAAGATTCGAAGTTCTTGACTCTATGAGATCTCTCGCTGACAAAGATTTGGAGAAATGTTGCAATCGGCTGATGACTTCAATCAAGAAACTTTGGCGCATTTATTATCCAAATTCAGCTAAGTGCATCGACAATTACCAATTGATCGATATCCAGGTCCCATTACAGACAAACAAGTAGGTCCCATTTGCTTGTCTCTAACTTTTTTTACTAAGGTTTTTGATTGTTCGTACACTTGGTTTAATTCAAAACCATAGAATAGCCTATTTCAACATGCTATATTCGATTGATGTAATTAAGACAATTGCCTATTTTTTTTTACTAAAAACGTCCCGTGAATGTTTAATCCATGCCTAATATGATATGATTATTGCTTTTTTTTCTTTTTTTTCTTCTCAGCCATGACTGTGGGTTTCATATGTTGATGCACTGTGAGCATTGGAACAGTCACATGCTGCCGCAGTTCAAGGAAAAAGATATGCCAACCATATGCAAGTTGCTGACCAATAAATGGCTGAGACATCCCGAGAATGAGTGTGCATGGAAAAGCATACTGGGAATCTGATAGGTATGCCTTCTTAACATTATACAATCACCTAGGCAATAATATGTTCTCAGATACTTTGATTCAGACAACTGTATTCAGGTATTATCAGCATTTACTTAGGCAATAACATTACTGACGAAAACCTGATTCAGGTACTAGTCTTAGACAATAATATCTTATCAAGTAGGCAATAATATTTACATTTTTTGGGGCAATAAGCATATACATTCACATGAACAGTTGCAGCTCCTCCCCCACAACTGCATTTAGACTTTTCTTGCCTGGGCACCTGGTAACATTATGACCTGTCAGCCCACAACCGCTGCACCTGTTCTTCCTTTTTGCCTTCTCCTTCCATTTTTTTGGCCTCTTTTCTTTCTTGCGCCCTTTAGTTTTAGATCAGGGGGGTTCTTTATATCTGTTGTTGCAGTAACAGCTTGATCATCGCACACATTAGCTGCTGCACCACTTGATTCACCTGTAGGTAGTGCATAAGCAAGCAGAAGCGGAGGCACTGAAAACTGAAATAGCACATTATATGTTGCAAGACTTGGTTTTAGCAGGAGCTTGATTTACCATATCATGCCGAGCTGGTGCTACCTCATGCGCCTCCACCGGCTTCTTCCCTTGTTGCTTCTTCCTCCTCTTAATTTCATCAAGTTCAGTGTGCATCATGACAATATGATTATGTACAACAGCATGGTTTTCATCTGAAAGCGAGCCCTCAGTTGCCAACTTTGCAAACTCACTAGATATGTTAGCATATCTCAACGTTTTTGTGCTGCTTATCGGCATGCCGCGGGCCACAAAATCAGGTGCTGTATGAGCACTAGGATTAGTGTTCCCATCACCCGGCACAGCTTGTTGTGTCCACATCTTGCATATGTACCGTTCTGGTATTTTTCTGACACCCAACCTGACCATAATCTTCAAAATGTGGCAGCAAAGCATTCCATCCCTCTCAATGTTGCTGCATTCACAAATATAACTTTCAGCCTCTTCAATTGCAGTCACTAGATACGCCCTCTTCCCATATCCATAGACAAAGCTGTTATTAGGCAACAACCAAAACTGGTGTTGTCCATCAGGTTTCACATCATATTCAGCTGTCTTTTCAAATTTCTTCGAGAATCTGTAGAATAGATTCTTAGTGTACACACTAGCAGCATGTCTCTCTATGGGATACCTAGACCATCTCCTCCTCTCTTTCTCTTCTGTGGTAAAGTCTTGTCCATCTTGAGCAACAAGGCATTTGTCCTGAATCTTCTGGTACTGCTCAACGAAATGTAGGATGGACATATTGGGGTTTACATATTTTTTCAAGAGGGCATTGAATCCTTCGCTTCTTTGGGTGGATTGCAAGAAAGGGAAGAATGAATGCATATAATAGGCTGGGACAAAACATTGCCTGAGGTCATATAGATGCTGAAAATGCTCATTCCCATGTAGGTCATTCTTTCTTATCATGTCAGACCACTTTGTCTTGAATTCCTCTGGTGTTACTGAGTAGTTTAAGCAATCTGTAAATTCTTCTTCTAGGTCTTGGTCCTCAGAAATGCATGGTCCTATTGTACCTGAAAATTTGTCCATAATGTGCCACCGACAATTCCGATGCGTTGCGTCCGGGAATACAACCATGATAGCATTCCTCATAGCAGCGTCTTGGTCAGTGACGATGTTCAGTGGGGCCTTGCCTCCCATGGCTTCCAGAAATGCCTCAAACAACCACTTGTAGCTTGGTGTCTTTTCATCCCTTAGGAAGCCGCACCCAAGCTGGAATGTCTGACCATGTCTGTTAATGCCAATAAATGGCGCAAACGGCATGTCATACATGTTCGTCATGTAGGTCGCATCAAATGAGACACAATCATGATAGGACTCAATATATGCATGCCTCGATACACTATCAACCCAGAACAAGTTCTGAACTCTGTGTTCAGCATCCAACTTGAATTTGTAGAAAAATTCAGGATCTTCTTCTTTCAGCATATTAAAGTGATCCAATGCTTGCTGCATGTCTTTGAACTTTTCATTTCTCCGGATAGTGGAGCGGAAGTTGCTCACATCCTTGCCTACATATGGGGTAAGTTGTGCGGAGCCATAGAACTCTGACATGAGTTGCATTATGCGCCCTGTTGTTAAGTTGCACCCATGAAGCAACCTAATAAAGTCTTTCTCCTCTGTAGGGATCCCCTTGTGAGACCTTAGAAACTTTTTCAGCGAAGGCTTCAAAATAAGATCATGGTTGTGATCTGTAATGAAGTCAATCACTGTCCACCTTGAACCCATCAGCTTCACAACCATTCTTGCTTTGCAATTTGTGTATTGCATCCTCTCTCTTTTTCTTTTCTTGCCTCCATCAAGTTTCTTTTTCTTTTCAGCATCTTCCTCATCTTTGTCTACCTCTTCTTCAGTATCTTCTTCTGTAGAATCACCATTCTCAGTACCATCCGCAAGACCCTCAATTTGCTTGTCACTTTTCGCTTTCCTCCCATTCCCTTCCTTGTTACAAACGTACTGAATTTTGGGCATCTCTCTTGTCACAGCAGCCAAGCGAGTTGTGCCTGTCTGGATGGAGAAACCTACTCTCTTAGCATATGTGTTGTAATATGCTCTCGCTTCCTGCTTAGTAGCAAAAGTCTGGCCAACAAAGGGCATTTGAGGCGTGGAAATGACCTCTTCTCCTTCTGTACCATCTATTTCAGCAACTGCAATGGAACCGACATTCGTGTCCTCCAACCTTGCCTGTTCAAGTGACAATCTGATCTCAGACACAGTAGGAACAACCTCTTCTGTAGGAATATCATATACACCAGCATGACTAACCTCAGGGAAATTCTGATGGTTCACATGTATCTTATCGGGCTGCTGAATTTCAGAGAGAGTAGGCACTTGAGTGCAGTAATCAACAGCAAAGTCATCTAAAAAATCTTCATCAAAATCTGGTGGGGGCTCATTTAGATCCATATTTTTTAGAGACCTGAATGCAAAATAGTAGTAGACAACTTAATCAAACCGTTCATGCAACAATAGAGTACTGAAATAGGCAATATTTTTTTACTGATTTTTTTTTGCTGTTGCATGCATGCATACACTTTTATTTTTGTAATCTCCATCAAAAAACAACTGACACATGGATATTCTTTTTTCTTACCATGCAGGTATAAAAAAAACCAGTCATTGTATGCAGGTAAAAAGCAAGCCAAAGTGTGCATATGTTTGCCTATTTTTTTGTAATTCTAGTTAGACTTTTCATGGATTCTATTCTGTTAAGAATAGTACTTAACAGAGGCAAATAAACACCCTAACAAATTGGCAGTTATCTTTGTCAAAATAGGCAATACTGAAGCAATCCTGATTCAGTATTTTGTGTTCATTTTTTTTCAGCAATCCTGATTACTCCTGCAATCCTGATTCAACAATATAGGCAATACTGAATCAGGATTAAGTGTCACTTATTAGGCAACAATACTGATAGTTTCAGACATTAATATCTTTATCAAATAGGCAATACTGCATATCCTGATTCAGTATTTGATTAAGTGTCACTTATTAGGCAATAATACTGCTAGTTTCAGACATTAATATCTTTATCAAATAGGCAATACTACTACTTTTTTCCATGACTAAATGTTGTGATAACTTTTTACAGTGAAGCAAGATGAAGGCAATTTTGTACAGCTCACACACCTCTCAAGCTTGTATGCTGCTATGATCTGGAGAGACTGGGTAGATGTGTTTTTTCTTTTTCTTTTTTGTTCCTGAATGGGATTGCATGGGATTGTAGGCAGAACAACCAAACGAGATGATGGATATGGGAGACTACATGTGTTTTTCCCATTTTCTATTTGCTCTATGAAATCGAATGCATGCTAATACCAGGAACTTTTAGTTGTATGATGGATATGGAGACAATATATGCTGATTAGTATACCTGCTTTTTTTTGCCTGTGTTGCTGCGATGATCCCTGGCGGCTGGCCGGGGAACGCTGCTTTTTTTTGCCTGTGTTGCTGCGGCTGGCCCCTGCTTTATCTGTGTTGCCTGAGGCACTCTCCAGGGGAAGCCTGCCGGCTGAAGAGCACCCAGGAAACCGGCGGCGCTGCCCAGGAGTAGCAGGCTCAGTTGCCTGGATTCAGGATCTGGAAGGAGCAAACATGGCGACGGTTGACGGCGGCTGTGAGGAGGAAGGCTGGCGGCGGCTGGGAAGGGAATAGTTGCCCAAAACCCACCGCGTGCTCTTGTGGGCCGAGCTTTTTCAAAAGCCGGTGGGAAACAAGCCAGCTCTCCAGCCAATTAGTACCTTGCCTAAAAGATGCATCCAAACGCCCCCAGCCGGTGGAAATACGGCACGGAATACCAAAAACGGACCGACCGTGCGTTGGGACTATATTACCGCCGGCCGTAGTATAGCCACTTCCTTATTTGAATATGCTAGGACTAAAACAAATTGGTTCACTATTACTCCTATATACATATATTCAAACATAGTGTCATTGACGGGGAAAAAAAAGAAAGACAAGCAGCCAGGGGGCAGCAGCGTCCAAATCAAACTGGTCTATCAGTATGTAGTGGCTTATCAGCTGGACCTACAAGCCAGGCACAAGTCGCATGAAGTACGGTGTTGTTAGCAGCCCAGCAACCAATCCAGTCAATAAAGAACCAGCCCATGGGCCTCGGCATGGGGAAAGAAGCAAGAAGCCCAGCAGCAAGGTATTCGGTGAAGATTGGGCCTAAGCACCTGCGTGTGCGAGTCCGGGAGAATTCCCTGTAATACATGAGAGCCTATAAAGCTTGAGATGGAGAGGAGAGAGGATCATCATCAAACTTGTAAACACAACTATTCCGCTTAATCTTACATCTGGACGCCCATCTCCTTCCTCCCCGCGTGCTGTTCGTCCGTTCCCCTATTCCCCAATTCTCCAATCCTTCCCTATCAACTCCTTCCCCAGATTCTATGCTGCTAACAGTGGTATTGGAGACACCGATTCCTCGGCCTCTTCCTCTGATCCCATCGATTGTTTGAACAAACGGGCTCGGTTGGCTTGAATTGAATCTGTGAAGCTTCGGCAGATCGGTTCAATTCGCTGTGATTCCAGTCCACGTTCGAACGATTTGTGGTGAGGAACAGCCTGGATTGGACTACCCCCGACCCTCTACCCCACGACCATTTCACGCGCCGTCAACATCGCCTGGGAGTCATGAATCCGGAGACGAAACTCATCCTCGATGAGCTCCGTAAAGGGTTCACCGACCAGGATTCCAAGTGGGATCAACGCTTTGAAGACCAGGAAGGCCGCCTATCTCACCAGATCCTGGATCTGGAGAAGGCGCAGGAGCAACGCGTCTCCGCCCTGGAGTCGATGGCCCGGAACGTCGACAAGTGGCGCTCTGAGCTCGACGGCACCATCGACGACGTGCGACTTCAAGTGAAGAAGCTCTCCATCGGCTGGGAGCGCGCGAGCCTCGAGCACCCCGGCGACACATCTGGTGTGTTCGCGCCGGCCCCGTCGTACGTGCCGAAGCCGTCGGCGGAACTCACCGCCAACTCGCCCGTGGTTGGGCGCCTGCATCCGAACAACAACCGGGAGAATGGATCCGGGGTTGTCACCACCCTCATCCATTCCCCGGTCAAGGGTACGCACACCGATTCCCACCTTCCCCCTCATCGCTTGCCTCAGACTCGTGGTCCGGAGTCCGATTATGATTCTCGCCATTAGAAGATTCCTAAAGTTGATTTCCCCAAGTTTGATTGCGAACACCCTAAGCTCTGGATCCATGACTGCGTTGACTACTTCAGTTTGTATCATGTTGAGTCCAGCTCTTGGGTCTGTATCGCGCGTCTGCATTTCGTAGGCGCCGCGAAACATTGGTACAACGCTGTGGAAGCGCAGCTTCAGATCTGTAGTTGGGAACACCTCACGAGCTTGTCCTGGCCCGTTTTGGTCAGCAGCATCATGAACTTCTGCTACGGCAGTTGTTCCAGGTCCGCCAGCTCGGATCTGTGGATGAGTACATTGAGCAATTTTCTGCAATAGTGGATCAGTTAGGAGCCTACCACAAAAATCCAGACCCTCTGTTTTTCACAGCACGATTCATTGATGGCTTAAAAGATCATATCAAAGCTGCTGTCCATCTGCACCGTCCACAAAACTGGGATACTGCTTGTGTTCTTGCCAAATTGCAGGAAGATCTGGTGGGCAATCGCAAGCCGGAGCCGAAGAAGTGGGATGCGGCCTCGGCAGGACGGCCGTTTATGCGCTCTGCATTACCGCCTCCTCCGCCGCGTCCTGACAAGCCGGGTGGCGCTGCGGACTCTTGGCCTCCTGATGATGCAGGACGGCCCCTCTCTGCTGATGAGCGCTGGGTGGCTCTTCGATCCTCCCGGCGGGCGCAAGGATTGTGCATTCGTTGCGGCGCCAAGTGGTCCCGCGACCATCGGTGCGGCCAAGCTGTTCATCTGCACGCTCTTGAGGAGGTGTTGGCTCTGTTTTCTGATGAGGATCCCCCAGATGATCCCATGCAAGTGGATGATTCAGATCATACAGTGATGCAACTTTCTCTGTCTTCGGCCGCCTTGTCTGGTAAAACTGCTCCTCGTACTATGTGCTTTGATGGATATCTAGGTGCTGTTCCTATTCGTATACTCCTGGACTCTGGCAGTACACACTCTTTTATCAGCTCTGCAGTGGCCTCATCTCATGGTGGTTTGCGTGACTTGGAATTGCCGGTTCAGGTTCAAGTTGCTAATGGGCAGTTTATTGATTGTTCTCACTATCTTCCTGCGGCTCAGTGGTCTGTACAAGGAGCTCAGTTTCAGTCTGATCTTAAGGTGATTCCACTGTCTTCATATGACATGATATTGGGTATGGATTGGCTCGATGTCTACAGCCCTATGCAGGTACATTGGCATCAGCGGTGGCTCCAAATTCCCTATGGTACTGGCACTGTACTGTTACAGGGTGTCTGGTCAGATCTTCCAGCCGGCTCCATGCTCCAACTTACTGTTGTTGCTGATCAGCAGGCCGACATCAGCTCTACCTGGCCACCTGAAATCCAGCAATTGGTTCAACATTATGCTGCTATGTTTGCTCCTCCTACTGCCCTTCCACCAGCCCGCAGCTGTGACCATACGATTCCTCTGATCCCCGGGGCCAGTCCTGTCTTCACCAGACCCTACAGATTTTCACCAGCTATCAAGGATGAAATCGAGAAGCAAGTTCATGAGATGCTCCAGTCTGGGCTCATACAGAAGAGTTCTAGCCCCTTCTCTTCTCCAGTTCTGCTGGTCAAGAAGGACAAGTCCTGGCGTTTCTGTGTTGATTATCGCCAGCTCAATGCTATTACATTGAAGGGAAAGTATCCAGTACCATTGATTGATGATCTTCTGGATGAATTGGGCGAAGCCAAATGGTTCTCTAAGCTAGATCTCCGCGCTGGTTTTCATCAACTACTGCTGCAACCTAGAGAGGAGTTCAAAACAGCTTTTCAAACCCACTTTGGTCAGTTTGAGTTTGTCGTGATGCCTTTCGGTTTGACTGGGGCTCCTGGTACTTTTCAAGAGGCTATGAACTCTACTCTTGCTCCCTTCCTACGCAAGTTCGTACTGGTCTTTTTCGACGACATTCTGATATACAGCCGTACCTATAAAGACCATTTGCTTCATGTGCAGCAAGTCCTGCAGTTGCTATCTGATCACCAATGGAAGCTCAAGCTCTCTAAGTGTGAATTTGCTCAACAAAGTATCAGCTACCTGGGTCATGTGATCTCTGGTAATGGTGTGGCAACAGATCCTGACAAGATTTTGGCAGTCTCGCAATGGCCAACTCTGTCTTCAGTTAAAGAAGTTCGTAGCTTCCTGGGTTTGGCTGGTTACTACAGGAAGTTTGTCAGACATTTTGGACTCATTGCCAAGCCATTGACAGAGCTGCTGCGTAAGCATAGCATTTTTCAGTGGACACCTATTCACGATCATGCTTTTCAGACTCTTAAAGGTGCCCTGGTCTCTGCACCTGTTTTGGCTCTCCCTGATTTCACCAAGGTCTTTGCCATCGAAACAGATGCTAGTGCTACTGGTATTGGTGCAGTCCTCATGCAAGACGGCCACCCTCTGGCTTTCATCAGCCGTGCATTGGGACCGAAGTCCCATGGACTCAGTACATATGAAAAAGAGTATTTGGCGGTTCTCATGGCAGTCCAACAGTGGCGGTAGTATCTCCAATTTGCTGAATTCACTATCTACACAGATCAGCAAAGCTTAGTGCAGTTAACTGACCAGCGTTTGCACACCCCATGGCAACAGAAACTGTTCACTAAACTTCTGGGTCTTCAATATCGTATTGTTTACAAGCCGGGCAGTTCAAATCGGGCCGCGGATGCTCTGTCCAGGAATGTGGCCCCGACCTCCTCCTGTGCTGCCATCTCTGTTGTCAAGCCCACATGGATACAGGAGGTCATTGATGGTTATGCTAGTGATCCAGCTACATTGGCAATTATCTCTAAGCTTATTGTGGATTCTTCAGCTGTGCCGCGTTTCACACTGCGCGACGGACTTCTCAGATATGATCACCGTATCTGGATCGGTGCTCATCCTGCTATGCACCAGAAGATTCTGGCAACATGTCACTCCAGCGCTCTCGGAGGTCATTCGGGTTTTCCCAACACCTACACTCGCATGAAGCAACTCTTTGCCTAGAAGGGCATGAAAATGGATGTCAAACAGTATGTCAGTACTTGCCTGACATGCCAACAGGCCAAACCCGATAGGGCTCGCTTGCCTGGTCTCCTACAACCCCTGGAAGTTCCTTCAGCGGCTTGGCAGCTTATCTCTATGGATTTCGTCGAAGGACTGCCGCGCTCTAAACATGGCAATTGCATCTTGGTGGTGATCGACTCCTTTACCAAGTACGGTCACTTTATACCACTCTTCCACCCCTATACTGCTGCCAGTGTGGCTCAACTGTTTATGAACCACATCTACCGCCTCCATGGCCTTCCGAATGCAATCGTCTCTGATCGCGACCGTATCTTCACAAGCAAGTTCTGGGAGGAGTTATTCAGCCTAATTGATGTCAAGCTGCATCTGAGCTCCAGCTATCACCCGGAGTCCGACGATCAAACAGAAAGGTTGAATCAGTCCATGGAGACTTACTTGCGCTGTTTTGTCAATGCTTGTCCTTCTAAGTGGTCTTCTTGGCTACCATTAGCCGAATTCTGGTACAATTCAACTACTCATTCTGCTATTGGAAGGTCACCATTTGAAGCTTCTTATGGCTACAGTCCACGCCACTTCGGTATACAAGCCATGGATGTCGTTTCTCATGCTGAGTTGGGGGACTGGCTCCAGGATCGTCAGGTGGTCTCTGAATTGATCCAACAGCACCTCCATCGAGCTAAGGAGCATATGAAGCGCCAAGCTGATAAGAATCGCAGTGAACGACACTTTGAGGTTGGTGATTTGGTGTTCTTGCGGCTTCAGCCTTACATTCAAACTACTCTGGCTCATCGCACCAACCAGAAGCTGGCGTTTAAGTATTTCGGGCCATTCAAAGTCATCGCTCGGGTGGGAACTGTGGCTTATACTCTGGAGTTACCACCGTCTTGCGCCATTCATCCTACGTTCCATGTCTCTTAGCTCAAGAAGGCTATCCTTCCCGGCACTCAGGTATCCACTTGCCCTACTGACATTGAGCTCCCCCGTGTGCCCGTCGCTATTCTTCAACGCAGACAACACTCCGTGGGCAACACTTCTATCACTCAAGTCCTGGTACATTGGTCCGGTTGGCCGAAGGAGTTGGCGACTTGGGAGTCTCTGGACGCAGTCCGTCAAGCTTTTCCCAGAGCACCTGCTTGGGGGCAAGCAGGTTCACAAGAACGGGGGAATGTTAGCAGCCCAGCAACCAATCCAGTCAATAAAGAACCGGCCCATGGGCCTCGGCGTGGGGAAAGAAGCAAGAAGCCCAGCAGCAAGGTATTCGGTGAAGATTGGGCCTAAGCACCTGCGTGTGCGAGTCCGGGAGAATTCCCTGTAATACATGAGAGCCTATAAAGCTTGAGATGGAGAGGAGAGAGGATCATCATCAAACTTGTAAACACAACTATTCCGCTTAATCTTACATCTGGACGCCCATCTCCTTCCTCCCCGCGTGCTGTTCATCCGTTCCCCTATTCCCCAATTCTCCAATCCTTCCCTATCAACTCCTTCCCCAGATTCTATGCGGCTAACAGGTGTCCTACCGTATACATGGCTTGTAGGACAGTATACGGTAGGACACCCTCCTCCTCCGACCTCGCCTCCTGGTGCCGGTCCATGCTGCGACACGCGCGCGCCGCCGCCACCCTCCTCCTCGAGAGGCAGGCCAAGGAGATGCACGCAGCCTGCCTGCCCGTCCTCTCCTCGCTGGGGGTGGTCTCGGTCGCAAACCTAATCGACAGCTGCGCTGACGGAGACATCATGTTTGAGTCTGACTTCATGGTCAGGAAGGAGATGCGCAAGGAGTTTGTGAGCACTATGGATGAGAGGGTTGAGTTGCTACGTCAGGTTGAGGCGTGGAGCAGAGGAACAACAACGTTCAGCTCCATCCCATTCCTCATCTATAATTGTGAGGTATTTGTTTCATTCTCTCCCTCCGCTCATCTTGATGAAATAGCTCTGTTTGTCTCAGAGGAGAAACACAACAACAAATGTGACGTGGATGGATTAGTTTCCAACTTTGAATATGTCACATGAATTGAATGCCTACATTGGTTGGAATTTGGTTATATGAAAGCCCGTACTTCTGTATTTTTTTGGGAATTTGGAACAATTACCAAAAAAACTTAACATGACTCATATTATTCTACTAACTCCCTCCTTGTTATATTTTCTTAAACACAGTCCTCCAAATGCCAAGTGAATTAATCTTTTATATACTTTATTTTGTAGTGTCTGAACAATTGCATTGGATTGGAAGAAGCAATTATGCAACATTTATTTTGCTTATATTCTTTGTCAAACAGATGGTGGGCACTAACGTTATCATCACTGTAGTTTCTTATTTCTTGAATTTGACTAGCACAAGTTATCTTAAACACACTTTTTTTTTGAGGGAACCGGAGGGGCCGCGGCCCCTGCAGAAATTTTATTGAATTGAAAAGGTAGCAGTTACAAGAAAAAAACCAACAACGAAGCAGTAGAGGATTACAAAGGGAGCCTAGGAAACAAAAAAGGAGACAAAGAAGACGATCAATACAGTGCAATCAATCACAGGCTTCGAATCCATTGATCAAAAACTATTGAAAGGCTGGTCTTGACCCTTAGGGAGACTAATTTGGCTTCCTTGAAAAAAAGCTCTCTGCAATCTTGAATTGATAGCTGATTGTTATTGAATATCATTTCATTCCTTGCTTTCCAAATTGTCCATGTCATGAGAAGGGTTAACTCCATTTTAGGACCTCCAACTATCACAAAAGTCTGGATTTCAACCTCCAACTTTAAAACCGGATAACATTGACCCTCCAACTCTTGGAAAAGTTCACTTTTCAACCTTGGGCGGTTTTTCTCGGTGGTTTTGCATGGTTGCTGATATCAGCGATGATGTCAGCACTCATTTTTAATTTATAAAATTAATATTTTTTATTTAGAGCTCCGAATATAGCAAATAATATATCAATTTTGATCGTCTCGACATGCTCTTTGCAATGGCTTACTCTATTTTGTTGTTTGGGATATTTTTATTTCGTGAAAAATAAAATATTAGGCCTTGCTCAGGTACACCCATTACTCCATGAGAGGTGAGATCTCAAACAAATCTTAACCCTTGATTTTAAAAATACTTGCAACAATTAAGTAATTATTAATTAACTAAAATATTTAAAGAAAGACAAATGAAAAGGAAACAAACATGCGCCTGCACAGCATGCTACAGCCGCATACTCCTATACTGGTGTGTAGCGGCTTTCTGTTGTCAGACGTGGCACAGTGTAGTCATTAGATGCACACCACGTACGTGAATACGTGCATCTCTAGGTGTGAAAAGTTGTGTTTCGATAACTATAGAACTTGTTATCAACATTATTCATTTTAAAAAAAACTAACGTGCCCAAAATACTAATGTTAGGATTGTGAATGAAAATAAATAAAAACGTTCGAACAATGTACTTGCTACCAACACGTTCATGTTCCAATTTATTGTCTTTTTAGGCTCATTCTATTTATTGTCTAATTTATTTTTTATAAAATAAAACTATCTTAAACAACAAAATGGAGTAAACCATTATCAAGAGCTCGTCAAAGCGATTAAAATTGTATATTATTTGCTATATTTGGAGTTTCGGATAAAAAATTATTAATTTCACAAATTAAAAATAAGTGCTGATATCATCGCTGACATCAGCACTCATGCAAAACCGCTTACAAAACCACCCAAGGTTGAAAAGTGAACTTTTTCAAGAGTTGGAGGGTCAATATTATCCGGTTTTGAAGTTAAAGGTTGAAATCCAGACTTTTGTGATAGTTGGAGGTCCTAAAGTGGACTTAACCACAACCATGAAGAATTGACTGTGTAATTGATCCTTTTAAACACACTAATTTTCCAGCTTTCCATCCAAGGAATTCACTGTGGATGGCACCAAGCAGCCTGTGCACTGGGTCACGCAACAGGAGGATGGAAAACACGACACACACACCTACATCAGCGACACGGGGCTCCATCGATCTACCTCCTCCCCCAAGGTTAGCCTCTTTATCTCCACGACTTCACCTTCCACCATATCTTGCGGTGCTATTTTAAGCAATCATAGGATTATTATAGCTCTGGAGTTGTTGGTAATTGCGTTCTGGGCTCAATGCAGATTGTAATAGACTCTTGCTGTGTGACATTTGCGGAGGTGCAGAAGATGGGGGATCTTTGGGAGACTCAACAGGATGCCTGTATCTTTGCCTAGCTGGTGACATTTTGTTCAGTCATTTTCTATGGATATGGTAATACTCTGTGAGAATGGATTGAACTTGAAAGTCTGTTTAATGTGTTGTATCATTCTCACGCCCATATCTCGGATCTAATATTTTGAAAGAGGTGGTATGGAATGGGGATGCTGCTTGGAAACCTTACTTTTCGGTGAACACTGATGGAACTTACCGAAGTAGGACAAGAAACTGTTGAAGGAATCATATGGGATAAGGTAACCCTGAGATTCTTCTTGCATAGATTGTGTTATAATTTTTGGATGGTGACACACCATCTTTGGATTTGTCTGCCTATAGCGAAGCTTCTTAGTCCTATTCTGTCATCGCCAACACACAACAAAGCAGCTAATCAAACTAAGCGAAGATGTGGTTAATGTAGTAAATCAAGCCATCCCTGACTACCTGGAACAAAGAAAGAACAACCCAGTAACTATTACAGTTGGCTGATATGTAACAGTTGTCTTGTTGCAGTGCTAAATGAAAAAAAAAACATTTCCTTTCATTTGTGTTGTATATATAGTGAACTATTTCCTTTTCTAACAGATTGTTTTCTGGAGCTCTATGCTTGTAGTTCCAGTAGCCCACACAACACTTGTGTTAATGTCAGGTGCTGCAATGTTGTATCATCCTTCAGGTAATTGACTTATAAGGGCATTACCTTTTTTTGTTTTGGGATTGCTTTTAGCTAAATGGACTCTGAAATTATAAACACATATTCCATCTGTGAATGTTTTGGAATTTGGACGGGGCTTGTTTTACCTAAACTCAAAGGGGAGTTAAGTTCCAGAGTTCAGATAGTGATCTCTTGCTACAGAAAATGTTACCTGGGTGTTTGTTGAGCCTTGAAAGTGGCATGATCTCAATTGGCTTTTCCAAATTTAATAATTACAGACACATTAGAAAGCTACATTCTTTCTTAGATTAAATAGTGTAATCATTAGCCATCACAGGTTTTTTTGGGATTTGCTGACATGCTTTTTTATGTGCCCTTCTTTTTGTATTTAATTAAGAAAAACAATCTAAGTGAAATGGGATACTTGATGGGATGGGCTAATTAGTGTTGAGCAGAATTAGAAGCATCAAGCTCTCTTTCCAATATACTTCTCAGGCTAGATTTAAAATTGAAGTCTCTAATCAAGGGGATTTGTTGATCTTACTTTTTTTTATCTTGGCAGGACCTATTAATCTACAGCGGTACAAGTAGCTGCTTACCACTTGAAAGAGGGTGACCTTGTCGGCCTGTTCTTTGTGAATGTCATGGGGTAGGCAGATGTCTCCCTTTTGAGTTTTGACAGACGCTCACTTTTCTGTTATCATCTTCTTACTGCTGGTTGTCAATCACTTATTAGGGCCTTGGCAGGATTTGGGCTTCGCTGCACAACAAGACCATTCTAACCAATGTTTCAGAGACCATTGGTGTCTCTGCGTGCTCTAAATTACTTTATTTGTATTTTTTTTTACACAGGCCACGTACTGCTGATGCTCCTCTTGGATTAAAAATCTTGCTTCTGGTGAATTTCATAATCAGAGCCCTACCTATCTCTTATATGATATTTGATTTACAAACTTTCAGGTTCTTCTCTGGATGCTTCAGGAGTGTCTGGGAAAACGAAAGGCAATGCCTGTTCCTGTAGCAGTTCAACAGACAGGAAGGCAAAAGCGGAGCGTGGCTGATGGCCCTCAAGAAGGAAGAAGGGAGTCTAAACTCACCTTTCTGTCGGTCTTAGGCCTGAGGCTATGTAATAGGGTAGTATAAATACCAGTAGGTGTGCTGAGGGGATGGACAAGAAATATATATCTGTAATTTGAATTTATTTTGTTCTGTTAATAAACTGTTCGTTGTGTAAAAGTTGAAGTAAGGAAAAAAAAAGTGGTTGTTTTCTTGTGCATTCTCGAGAGAAAGCCGTGGCGTTAGCACGGGCATTATACTATGTAGTGATAAATGGCGTGAGTACGCCGATGCCGTGCGTATACATTTTGTGAGACAAATTATCGAGAAAAATAGCCGTCGCGGTCCTTTTGACCAGAATAGGGCCCAATGATCACATCTTCTACCAGACATAATTCTAGTTGTCCATAAATATATGGCGTTTCCTTCAACACAAACACTTCACTAAACCACTGCACATCACCCTGTGTCCTTGTCGTCTCTAATCACTAATCTGAGACCACTGTTAATGATGGCTTCCGCCGATCCCAGGAAGAAGAGCAACCTCAAGTATGCCTCCATGTGTGCCATCCTCGCCTCCATGGCCGTCATCATCGTTGGATATGGTACACAGATCTCGTACCTTTCGTTGTTTCCATTTTGCTTTGCAATAAGAGTCTTGTAGTTCCTTCAAAAAAAAAAAGAGTCTTGTAGGTGAACTTTTTGTGTACTGTCAAACTATTTGCAGACATTGGGGTGATGAGTGGAGCAGCAATATACATCAAGAAGGACCTGAAGATCACGGACGTGCAGCTGGAGATAGTGATGGGCATCTTGAACATTTACTCGCTCATCGGGTCCTTTGCGGCAGGGCGGACGTCCGACTGGATCGGCCGCCGCTTCACTGTCGTCTTCGCCGCTGCCATCTTCTTCGCCGGCTCGCTGCTCATGGGTTTCGCCGTCAACTACGCCATGCTCATGGCGGGCCGGTTCGTGGCTGGCGTCGGGGTGGGCTACGGGATCATGATCGCGCCAGTTTACACCGCCGAGATCTCGCCGGCTGCAGTCCGCGGCTTCTTGACGTCCTTCTCGGAAGTGTTCATCAACGTCGGTATCCTGCTCGGTTACGTGTCGAACTTCGCGTTCGCTCGCCTTCCGCTCCGCCTCGGCTGGCGCGTCATGCTCGGCGTCGGCGCGGCGCCGTCTGCCCTGCTTGCGCTCATGGTGTTCGTCATGCCCGAATCACCTAGGTGGCTCGTCATGAAGGGCCGCCTCGCGGACGCCAGAGCGGTGCTGGAGAAGACCTCTGAGACGCCAGAGGAGGCCGCGGAACGCCTAGCCGACATCAAGGCTGCGGCGGGGATTCCCAAGGACCTCGACGGAGACGTGGTCACCGTACCCAAGGACCGAAACGGTGGTGAGAAGCAGGTGTGGAAGGAGCTCATCTTATCCCCAACCCCGGCCATCCGACGCATACTGCTCTCCGCCGTCGGCCTTCACTTCTTCCAGCAGGCTTCTGGCATCGACTCCGTCGTCCTGTACAGCCCGCGCGTGTTCAAGAGCGCGGGAATCACCGACGACAACAAGCTTCTGGGCACCACCTGCGCGGTGGGCGTCACCAAGACGCTCTTCATCCTCGTGGCCACGTTCTTGCTGGACCGCGCCGGGCGTCGGCCTCTGCTGCTGACCAGCGTGGGTGGAATGTTCATCTCGCTCATCGGCCTCGGGACGGGACTCACCGTCGTGGGGCATCACCCGGACGCCAGGATCCCGTGGGCCGTCGCCCTGTGCATCCTGTCCGTCCTGGCGTACGTGTCGTTCTTCTCGATCGGGTTGGGGCCCATGGCGCCTGTGTACACCTCGGAGATCTTCCCGCTGCGGGTGCGCGCGCTGGGCTTTGCAGTCGGCGTGGCCAGTAACCGCGTTACCAGCGGCGTGATCTCCATGACCTTCCTGTCCCTCTCCAAGGCCATCACCATCGGCGGAAGCTTCTTCCTCTACTCCGGCATCGCTGCGCTCGCGTGGGTTTTCTTCTTCACCTACCTCCCGGAGACTCGAGGTCGGACGTTGGAGGAGATGGGCAAGCTGTTCGGCATGGCCGACACGGACGAGGCTGAAACAGAAAACACCGCTGCCAAGGAGAAGGTAGTGGAAGTGGAAATGCCCACGAGCTAGAAGGAAACCAAGAAGCTGCCGCGTGTGCAGCTTCAGTCTCTCAGTGCCGAGCTATTCTCCTCTCAGGTTCCGTGCTGCTGCATCCTGGACCTAGGACAGTTCGACGGTGACGGTGAGACCCACCGAGGACTCTTGTGCATGGTTACAAGAACTTTATTGTCTGTCCCGTTCGTCGTGTGTACTCTTTTGTGAAGCGCGCGATGGTCTGAAATTCTGAATTATTATTGTCAGTGTCGCGTGTGCTTTGCAAATGCAAGTTGTAAACTCCTTGTTTTCTTCTGAGATGAACTGACTTGCACCTTTTTTTCATAGGAAGATCTGTAAGATAAAAATACCTCTAAAAATCAAAACTTTTCTTTGGTTCCTACAGAGGGGAGTAGTCCTAACCAAGTACAACCTTGCTAAGAAAAATTAAAAAGGGAGTCAGAAGTGTATCTGTTGTAATCGGAATGAGACCATCCAACATTTATTCTAGATTGTCCTTTTGCCAAAATGATTTGGAGGATTATCTTCTTTGCTACTAATTTGAATCAGCCGAGATCTGTCAACCATATGTTTAGTACCTGGCTTAGTAATCAACATAAACAAGCCAAGGGTCTGATCTGGGTTGGGACAGCTGCTTTATGCTGGGCTATCTGGCGATGCCGGAATGATGTTATTTTTAACAAATTGAAAACTAACTCCATTATGCAGGTTATTTTCAGGGGGGGCGTACTGGTTACGCTTCTGGGCTCAGCTGCAGCGTGATGAGCAAGCCAAGGAGGCACTATCTTTGATGAGCAAGAAACTTGAATTCATCGCTTTACAGATTTTAAATAGAGGGTGGAAGCATATTTATCATTTGCTTTAGTTTCCAGGCACATGTTTTGGTCATGGCTTTCTCTTTTTGTTGAACAAATGGTTGTAACAATTGGCTGTGTACATCTCTGGATGTAGAGGCCGGATATTTTTATCTTTTATCTAAAAAAATATAATTAAACTTGATTTTAGAAGACAAGTCATTTTATTCATAGAGGTGGTTAAAAATTAAAAATTATGTGTCTACAAAACTATTTAAGTCTTGTGTTTGGATGCACTCGTAAGTTAACGTATGTTTTCTTTTTAAAGGACAGCAAATACTTTGCCGTAAGTTTTATTAGTTGGGGAAAAATAAAGCGTATGGTTTTAGTAAAACACGGTTACTCCACTAAGCGCTTCAACCGCGGTCGAAAGAAAAACAAAAACAAGATAAAAAGCCTGCAACCACCACACCCAATATGTCCACACAAAAGTGGATTGTGGTAGAAATTAAACTAAGTTTCACCTTATTCCACTTCAACAGACTTGGATTAAGATATGGAGAAAACTGCATCGAAACAAGCCCATTTGCATGATCAGTCTAAAAGACGTCGCTGAAAATAGAGCCCAACTCTATAAATTAATAACAACTAAAAACTCAAGCCCACCTGAACTCTCTCCTATCTCACCTCAATCCACTCATGCTTTATTTTTTATTATTCTTTCTACCATTTTTTTTTTCCAATTTTAGTAAAAGTTGGCAGGCTTTGTTAAAACGTACTAGTTCCTTTGATGTTTTCTGACAGTCTGACCTCCATCATAAGAGATTTTAGTGGGAGTGGAGAAAGGAAAGAGGAGAACAGCATGGGTGGTCTGGAAGGATTAACAGAAAGGAAGAGCCAAGCAGGACTCGTTTCAAGCATTGCTAGCGAGACAGACATGGAAGGCTCTTAAATTGCTCGGACAGTCTTTTTTTTTGAACAAAATTCATTAAAAATCAAATAGCATCCTTACAAGAGAGTGAGACGACCCACTCTGGAAAGCAAT
>DXKC01000483.1:0-19078 GCA_031170775.1 Cymbopogon citratus
CTAATTTTGAAAGTCAAAATTATAGGAGAAATTTTATTTTGAATTCAATAGTAATTTGAATTTTCATTGCCAAAATAATTTTTTATAAAATATTCTAAAATATTATGGCGGTTGAAAACTCGACGTGTTGCATTCATGCTGACTGCATATTTCTATTGTCATGGTGGTTGTTTTTGTTTATCTAAGTATCTTTCTAACCATGGTTTAATTGTTGCAAAAGGTTAAGGGAATTTAAAAAAACAAACACAGCAGGCCAGCCGGCCTGTCCATGGACCCGGCCCAATCCCGCGCCGCCACGTGGCTTGGCCACCGCCGCCGCGCTGTAGTGCGTGCTGACGTCAGCGTGACGTCAGCCGCAGCTCTATGCTGACGTCAGCACAGCCGACAGCCGCCGGCTGTTTTGCGTTTTAGCCCCTGTGTTTTTTAGAAATTACAGATTGGTCCACCGCAGTTCAAAAGTATTTCAAAATAAATCCTGTTTTTCCTATTTAAAACCCTAATCTCGTTTTGGCCATAACTTTCACGTTTTAACTCCGATTTCAGTGATCTTGTAGTCGTTGGAATCGTCTCGATGAGTAGAATATTTATGAATGCTTACTTATTACTGTTCATGTACTGGTGTACTGCTACTTATTGTATTTTGTTTGCTTGCATGTGATGCTCGTGTGTGATGATTGTGGCGCGTAGCAAACGAGTCGTGGGTGAAGGAGGAGTAGCAGGACCCAGAGAACTGTGACCAGCAAGGATACAACCAAGGCAAGTGCAGGCACCTTTGATCATTTTGATCCCAATCACTATTTAATTAATGTCATTGCATGTGTTAATTCGGCAAGTGATAGGAATATCCTAGCTACTATATCCAAATACTACCTATTGGAGGAATTCTAGTTGATAGGACAAGTAGGTTGCTAGTGCTCCACTCATCTTTACATTAATTGTTTGAAGATAAAACTTGCTTCTTATTAATGATGGAGCCGTTGGCTCAAGGCTGAGGCCTGTAATTAATGGAGATGTTGATGCGGAAGCATCGTTTGGTGGGCGGAGACTGAGGGGGACATGCTCTGCTTGTCGGTGATCCCGTAGCGATGGGGGCATCATGTCTTCTCTCTCACCGACTTGTCTGGACGGTTCAACTGGGATTTTCCGTACAGCTCCGAGCTAAATGGCTCTGGCTTGATGGATTAGCAGGATAATCGTAGTATGCTTGACGACTTGCCGACGGGCGGCCATGGCTATGGTCTCTAGGGTGTGTTCGGTTGAAGTATGTGGTGTGACTGTTGATCCGCGAACGGGGCGGCGTTGCGAGTTAGGTCGCCCATACGCCGGCACATGCTAGTGAGTTGTCGCTACTTACGACCCTGTGAAAAGTCTCGTAGTGAAACCCTGCCTGCTCACCTTGGGAGTGTTTTGGGGATTCGCGGCCCCGGGCAAATGGGAATCACGACTTGGAGTGAACGTGTACACCTCTGCGCAGAGTTTAAACCGATATATCGTCCGTGCTCACGGTTACGAGCGACCCAGCACCCTCTGGAGGCCCAATGGAGGAAACTGTTAAGATGTGGTGATGTTTAGGAGGTGTCAACCCTCCGCTTGTTCAGGATGGCGATCCTGTGTCTTTGGAATGGCTATTCCCTGTTGCTTGAGATGGCTATCTCAAGTCAACTGTGATATTGGATTTATGCTTGCTGAGCAAATGAATTGACATTAATTGAATACCTGAACCATAATAAGGGTTGGGTTTTGCTAACCAAGATGACTAGTTAAGTAGGTTTATAAATTATGACTGCTTAACTAATCATGTGAAAGCCACAGCAGTCTTACTATCAGCCTTACCTTGTATTAGCTTTGCATGTCATTATTTTCCGCCTGTACTTGCTGAGTTCGACATGGACTCACCCTTGCTATTACCAACTAAAGGGTGTGAAAGTGATGATGATGAGGACTACGACTTTCCGGAGAACATGCCGGGATGTTAGGCTTCCTGATGCTACCGTCGACCTTCCTGTGGCGAGATGGAGTCGCTACGTCCACGTCGTCTAGCTGTTATCGTTGGGCGATGTGTTTTACCATATTCCGCATTACTCTGATGACATTTATGTAATAATGATACGATGTATTTGTTACCGTATTTATTTATGACATTGTGCTTGGTTGGACCATTGTAATTTGTCGTTCATATGTTTAAATTGATCTCGGGAGCATATGAATACTTGCCCTGGTTTCAATCCTTGGAAACCAGGATGTGACAGTTGTCTTCGGTGATGGCATACTCCTGAGATCGAGGTATGTTGGCATAGTCCTTCTCGAGGAGGGACTTTTTCCCCTTCTGCGAGATTGTTTTTCTGGGCGCCGGTGATGCCACAGGCGGCAGCGGCTCTGCCCTTCCGGTTGCTAGTGGTGATGCTAGCGATGTCGGATCTTATATTCGGTTCAACCTTCAGAAGACATGGCCGATGTGCTCTCGGCGCCCTTTACTCCTCCTTACAATGGTTGAGCATTCTGCGCCTTTTTTGCTGTCTCTATATTTGTGGAATCTTCTGTTGGTTGGGACTGTGGTTCTCGAGTTCAGACCTGGTGTACTTTCATGGTCGCGATGGAGCTTCCTGAGAAGGTATACGCAGCTGGATGCGAGGAAGATAAAGTATAGGGACCTAGTGGTGTACTTCAATATAATTTTATTTTATGTTGAGGTCTCAGTTGTAAAAGGGATTTAATTTAATGAAATCAAGTCCCTTTGTCAAAAAAAAAAAAACACTAGATATTGCAATGGAGGTTGTTACCCGTCTCAACGCCACACGAGAAAGATAGTAACCGAGGTCCTAACGTGCAATGCAAGAATCTGAAACCATGGTTTTCGTGTATATAATTTCCAGTTAAAAAGATAGTAACAACAAACTTTTACAAAGGTATAACATAGTGGTTTGGTTGGAAACTGCAAGCACCAAAGAATCCTATTAAAAAGATAGCAGGTGTAACATAGTGGTTTGGTTTAAAACTGCAAGCACCAAAGAAACCGGAGTGGGAACAGGATTGCAGATAACAGTGCAACTGCCACAGATCAAATAGTACTGGATTACTTCAGAAACTAAACCTATATAATGTTTCCTAGTGAGGAGATCCCATCACTGTTCCTTCTCTTCAGAAGCTCAAAGAAGTTGGGATTTGTGAAGAAACTGAAGACGGCAAGAGTAGGGACAACAAGAAAATGGAAAAGAAACCAGCGAAACAACTGAGCATGAAACAAAATCAATTTCCTCCTGACAATGCGACAAGTATAACGACTTTGATACCATTTTGGAACAGATACTTTTCTCATAAACTGAGCACTCATATCAAGTTTTGACTGATAATGGGAAAAAGGAACTCGATTGCAGGCTCGTTTTCATTACAACCATTAAGAGAAGCCCTGCTACGAACAACAAAGAACTCCAAAACTATCCAATACATGAAACATCTTCTTTCTAGTTAGTGTTCTTGCATCTTATTCATCCTGGGAATCATCTTCATCCTGTGAATCATCTTCGACATGATAAACTTTGAACTCAACAGATGGATAGCGAATTGAGATGCTGAGGATTTCCTCCACCATTTCATTAGATAGGTGCTCACTGAATGTCACAGACATTGTTCCAAGTCCAGGCGCACATCTGAATATAAATTCCATGACATCAAGTTCATGGTCCTCTCCAGCAAAGCCTATAATCTCCACCACCTGCAGATCTGTCAGCGAGATGTTGTCACTTCTCCAGCTCTCAGATTGTTCATACGGGCAAAAAGCTTCCTGAAGAAACAAGATTACAATTACTCATACATATAACAGGAAACAATAGCAGCAAGAAAACAAAAACTGCCATTTCAAAGGTATGCGCACAACAGGTATGCTGTCTTCTCTCTCATGTTCATGGTTTAATTTGCGGGTACAACATCCATAATCTTCCTCCTGGTACTTGTTAATTTAATCTTCAGGTACAATTGGCATGTGATTAGTATGAGGATGTATACTCTTCTTTGGAACTAATATGTATTTATATGCCCATCTAAAAAGCATGTATACACAATCCCTTGTCCAAAAAGTATGTATATATATATACTAGTCAAAAAGCATGCACGTGTACTCCTTTTCTCGTCCCCCCGCCCCCTTTCAACAGAAGTACACATATGGCCTTCTCAAAATGAATAGCATCCTAGGTATCATGTAGTTAATTAAGCAATAGCATATGGTGTCTAGGCAGATGTGTGTATGCACATAGTCATTGATGTTTCTTCTAGTGTGGGGAACATTTGATGCTAGAATGATGAACAGGACAACTGAGATTCTAAGGCTAGTCAATATTTACTGTTTGAATAAACATATGGAAATCAGATGTTTTGTTAGCAGCTTAACAGATCCATCCACAGCTGGACTTGATTGAGAATATAAACCTGAAGCTAATGGACAGTGGAAAAGACTAAGGAGTAGCACATACTGAGATTTAGTGAATATGTTACCTCACTTTGACAAACCATGACCAGCTTAAGCTTTTGTATAGCTGGTAAAATCTGAAGAAGAAAAGACACCAGTGATCCAATAACATGTGCCTTGGCCGAAACATACAGCTCCAAAACAGAGAAGTTGGTCACTGGAAGTTGAGCTATAGCTTCTTTTATGCTTTGTCTTTCACCAGTTCCTTCCGAATCCCACGGCTGAGGGAATAGGAACATCAGAAATTGCGAATTTGTTACATTAACATCTCATATAGTAAGTAAGTAACCAAATAGATGAAAACCAAGTGAGAATGCCCACACAGGTACATCTCGTATAGTAAGTAAGTAACCAAATAGATGAAAACCAAGTGAGAATACGCACAAAGGTGTAATGGATATCAAGGCGTAGGATGTTGATGTGAGGTAGCTGCTTCCCTCCAAACCGCACTTCAATGCCACCAAGGCGCCACTCATCAGTAACCATGAAAAAATCAGCATAGGGGTAGGTGGAATTGTACTCGAGCGACCAGCAAAGTTCCTCCACCACTGGTGCCAAGAACAAGATTCTGAGCATGTTGGCATGGCCAGCCTCCACTTTGACCTTCTTCAGCACTGGGCCCACAATGTCGATACAATTGTCACCATAGACATCCATTCGCAAAGATGCAGCAGGGATATCCATGCTAAGCTCCTCAAGCGAAGAAGAGTGAATGGTAATGGCGTCGCTCCCCCAGTAGTCACTGATATTGAGAATCCTTAGGCATGGGCAGACTGGGAGCAGGGCAACAAGGTCAATGCGGCATGAGTGTAGGAAGAGACTCTTGAGCGACGTGAATTTGCCTAACAGTGGAGGTGTGATGTAGAGATCCTGAGCAGTAAGCTGCAGCGAGGTGGTATGGGATAAGCAGCGCAACTCTTCGGCCTCTAAGTGCTTTATGGGCTTTTCCAAAGTAACAATCAGCTTGTCGGGTGCCAGCGGTGCGGCAGCACTGAGAAGAGAAGAGACATCCCCAGGAGCCAACATGCCTTTCAAACGGATGTCAAGGAGCTTAAGCGCGGGGCGTGTGACACAGGCGAGAGCAGCCTTGACAGAATCGCCGTCGACACCTTTGAAGGTGAGCTCCGGGAGCTGCTTCCAGAGTCCGTCCCAGCGGCGGGAGAGCACACTCTTGCACGCTGCTTCACGGGCACATAGGAGCCTCACAAGCACCAAGATGAGCAGATCATTCGGTAGTCCGCTTAGCCAGTCCTCAGGACAACACGCAGGACTGTGTGTGCCTCCTTGAGGAGGTGCCGACGGTGGGGGTAGGAGTTGGCCCGACCTCAGCTGCATCCTTGGTTGGTTGTTGAAGGGTTCCACAATTCAGGCGGCAGAGAGTAACAGCTCAATTCAGACTCCAAATTTCAGATCAAAGACAACATCAGCTGGAGATTCTCTGCAAAAAAGCATGATTCTCAGCGGCAAAAATCAAACATGGCATCAATGAATATGATTCTCAGTGCAACGAACAAGAAGAAAAACCAAACATGTGAGGAGTAAGGAATTCACTGTTCACAGTTGCAACATTCTTATATATGAGATTTTTTTCGAAAACATGCATTGCACTTATCTCATTAAGGATTCTTATATATGAGATCATACATACCCACCCCACTCTGCTGTTCTGTGGGCCCTTATCCAGTGAACTTTCATATATAATTCTATAAGAAATCCAGCGAACTTTCAGCATTTCACACCACAAAATGCACGCATCAATCAGGGCACAACCTGAAAAACTCGCACACGCAATACAATCCTAGAAACACAAATCCCCTACATTTTGGCCAGCCCTAAGCACATGCAACCCTGGCTCGATCAAATCGCACACCTCACACCCACCCGACGACCGCCTGCCACGGCCTCGTATTATCACCACTAAACTAACCCACGCCCGATGAGAAACCTAACGAGCCCTAATAACCAGATACACGGAGCAGCGAATCCCCAACACACCAATGCGTGGAGAAATGGGGGGGGCAGAGAGGACGGAGACGGGCAGGCGTCGTGACCTCGAGTTCGCGGCCGCCGGAGGACTCCCGTATCTCCTAGTGGAGTCGTGCGGCTGCGGCGAGGAGACGGCGAGGCGGAGGCGGAGGCGGAGGCGGACAAACGGCGGAGCCCCCCGTGTCTCGCGGCGAGGTTTGCAGCAACGGGTCAAATTTGCAAGGCGTCGGTCGTTGCGGTTGTGAAGCGAACTCTCGCGGGCCGTGGGCCGTGGGCCGTGGGATGGCGGTTCAGAAAGAGTGCCCGGGCCTGTATACAACTATAACTGGGCCAGGCCACATAAGCGTGCACGGGCACCTGCCGCACGCGCCCCATTATCGAGAGAGCACCACACGCGGTTCGTGCGAGTGAAACCGCGGCGTCCCACTCCGAACCACGACCGCAACCCTAGCGAGGCGATGGGGAAGGCGGAGGCGCGGTCAAGGGGGCGCGGCGGCGGCGGCGGCGGAGGTGGCGGCGGCGGCGCGGGCGCCGGTGCCGGCGGTAGCGGCAATCCGGGGTATGAGTTCCTGGAGCCCCTCTCTCTCTCGTCGCTAATTTACGCCTCGATCTGGATTGAGCGGTCTGATTGGTTGGCCTTTGGTTTGGGATTTTCAGGAAAATCTTCGTCGGAGGGCTCCCGCGGGACACCACGGATGGTACGTTGATCGATTCCCCCGTTTTGTTCTTGTCGCGTTCGATGCTTGTACTGATTGCCGCGGATTGGAAGATGAGATCGCGATTCTGGTGTACAATTTAAGTTTTTTTTGGTGGGGGAGGAGGGATGTTGGGTGGGGATGGGGTAGGGGCGTAGGGCGTGGTAGACACTTAATACCTGCACAACAAGAATTTTGATGCTTCTATTATGTGATAATTAATCTGTTTTAGTTATGCCTGATTAAGGTCTGTGTGTGCCCGTATTATGTTCCCTTGACAACAACTGCAATGAGCAAAGCCTAGCTATATGATACTGGGGACATCCAACGAAAAACATGTTAATTTGTAGGAAGATATAAGCAAAAGAAAATCTATTATCAATAAATCTGCCCACTGGTGTGGCAATTAGTGAGATGCCAGTTTTACATAATGAGGCTATAGGGTCACGACTGGAACCATGGGGAATACTCGTAGTTTATAGAGCAGAGTATAATGCAGCACTTTCTATATTTTGTAATGATTTGTGCTGTTTTCCTCTTTCTATATTTCATTTATTCATCAAATTGATGGGTGGAGCTACTAGTGAACAGCAGGATTGATAGATTCTTATATTAGCTGTATTTTCATTCTACTGATTTTGTGCTGCCGTTTCCTTCTACAGCTACATTTGTGAGGCATTTTGGACAGTATGGTGAAATAGTTGATTCAGTGATAATGAAGGATAGGTACACATCTCAGCCACGGGGTTTTGGCTTCATTACATACTCTGACCCTGCTGTTGTCGATAAAGTGATCGAGGACAATCATGTTATCAATGGAAAACAAGTAAGTTTTGTTTCTCAGCAAGTCAATATTATCACTTAGTCGTTGTTGCTCTAATTTCTTAATTCTTTGCGTTCTATATATGCAATATTTTTGGTTACCAAGTAATGAATGCATTTTAAACACATATTTTTGTTGCTTTGGTGACTATATGTGTTTATCTATTGTTTGCTTTGTTAGTTCAAGCAATTGCATGTCAATGTCTATTATCTTGCTGTGCTGGACTTGCAAACTATCAATGGTGTTTCTGATTCAATTTAGGATCAGGTTTACTAGTCTTTTAAGTTGCTCATGTTACTTAATGTAACTATTGCAAATGTTATTTCACAATCCTCATTTATCCATCCGATTTTTCATTTGTGCCATATTTCGTGCATCACCCATTTTCACAGCTGATAGTTACTTAGTAGTACTTTCTTTTGCTTACTCCACAGGTTGAGATTAAGAGAACCATACCAAAAGGTTCAGTGCAGTCTAGCTCTAAGGATTTCAAGACTAAAAAGATATTTGTTGGTGGGCTTCCCTCGACACTAACAGAAGGTAATATCTGTATGGCATATGATGGGTCAGCTTCATTTTGCATCGATTTTGCCCTGATGATTGTTATATTTGTTAACCTTGATCAGACGATTTCAAGAGTTTCTTTGCAAGATATGGGACTGTGGTAGACCACCAGATTATGTATGATCATGAAACCAAACGTTCTCGAGGCTTTGGATTTATAGTTTTTGCTTCTGAGCAAGTAGTAGATGATTTGTTAGCAAATGGAAATATGATTGAACTTGCTGGTTCAAAGGTGAGTCTGCAGTTCATTATTGAAATGACACAAATGGTTATCCCCTTCATTGTGTACCTATGGTGTAAAATATGTGAAGTAATGTCAACAAAAGGAAAATGCATTCATGTATCCAAGTCACCAGTTATGCTAATTTCATGGAACATCTTGCTTAATTGATAGAAAGGCCCCATAGGTTATTTGACAGGGCTTAGGTCATTTGCTTTGTTTGTAGGTGGAGATCAAGAAAGCAGAACCAAAGAAATCCTCCAATGCACCACCACCACCACCAGTGCATGGTAGAAATGCTAGGTCAGCATATGATAGTGGCTCTAGAGACCAGCCTTCTGCTGACAACTATGGTGGAATGGCCAGTGCTTATGGAAATTACAGGGGTGGTGGATTTGGTCCTTATAGGAGCGACGCAGGTTTTGGTGGTAGGCTTGGCAGCTATGGTGGGATAGGCGATTTTGGCGGTGCGTATGGTCGTTACTATGCAGGATTAGGGGGCTATGGAACCGCAACTTCGTTTGGTTATCCCGGTCGCTTTGGGTTATATGGAGGAGGTTTTGGTGGAGCTTATGCTGGTGGCGACTTAAGTGCCTATAGACGTGGTGGTGCTGATGAGAGCTTCAGTGCCCCTGGTAATTCTGGGTTTGGTGGTGATGCTGATGAGAGATTTGGTGGCCCTGGTAGTTCTGGCTTTAGTGGCACTGCCTACGGTGGGGCATATGATCCTGCGCTAGGTGGTTATGGATCTGCTAGCACACCTGACACGAATAGGGGAAGCTTCACTGGTGGATATGGACGATATCACCCATATGGATGACAAGAAGAGCCCTGGAATGATTACCTACCTGGCTTAAAACTTCCCTGCATCTTTGCTGCCTATCACTGGAGAGCACCCACTGCCCAGCATTTGTGGAAATATCTAGCTACCTGAAGCAAGGCCCAAGTTAATGTCATGTGTAGAAGTTTTCTAGTTCACCTGAGTTTCCATATCCCATAGCATGTAGTGATCCAGATTAGATGGCATATTGAAGGTTATGTTTGGCATAATATAGAATTCTGGTATACTTAAGTTTCTTTGTAAGCATACCTCTGTGAGCAGATTAGTTGTGTGAACGTTAGGAGTGCCAGTCTCTATCACTTAGAATTGTACCCGTTTAAGTTATTCACGCTTTTGATTTACCCATAAAGAACATTGTCTGTGAATTGTGATTATAGTAGTCTCCTTGGTTTTAGCTTTCCTATGTTATCACTAGCAATTGATGCCTGTGTATACGAAGTGCTTGGAATACACACACACCATTGCCCTATACGATATATTAGGAGGGCGAGTCTCTATCAGTTAGCATTGTACCAACTGAAGTTATTCACCCTTTTGATTTACCCATGAAGAAAATTGTCTCTGATGTTATTAGCCTCCTTGGTTTTAGCATCATCTGTTTATCACTAGCAATTGATGCCTGTGTCTACAAAGTGCTACGGAAAACACCATTTGCCCTAACGATGGAGTACAAGTCTCTGTCTCCTCAAATATCTGTACCTTCCTATTATCACGATGCCAAAAACCGAGCTGCTGGGTCTCTCACTACTGAATAAAGATTGCCTAGTTTGCTGATAAAAAAAAACACACCAGTCACAAATCTAATCAAATCTAATCAATTTGTCGTCCTATGCTTGGTGCACGAGTTGGATCATGCATAATTGTTTGAAGACGCCAATGAAGATGAGCGTTTGAGTCCTATAACAAGTTCGTCTAGCTCAGTTACTGATTCATACATATTTTTACTCAAAGCTGACGTCTTTGGTGATTTTTGTGAGGTTTGAACAGAATTTGTGCAGCCAAATTTGTCGAAACGATCGTTTAGCCCATTGGTTCGCCGTTTCCGTTTGACCCCAATATTCAGGAAACGTTTGGTGAACGACTGATTAGCATTCACGTATTAGGAAACAGCAGGGTTATGTCCATAACATTTTTTAAGATTGCCATACAATTGCTTACTTCTGGAGTAGGACATGTATGCTAAGCAAAGGCACAATGGGTCATTTGCAAGCATTGTTTCGTTTTGTATAACCTTTTACAGTGATTATAGTCCTTTTTTCTGGCTGGTGATATTAGATTTAGCTATACTACTACTACTAAAGTATAGAATACCACCGTTAACCATCCCTCCTGCAAGAAAAGAAAGTAGCGTGTGCGTGTCGGCCAGCCCTGAGTGTGTCTAGTGAAGGGGGCAGCCGGGTGCACTGACTCCTGGCGCCGTGGGGCACCTCGCCAGATCGCAGTGGTCGTCGACCTGCAGCCCCCACCAGTCGACGCCATTGACGCCCCTGGACTGCAGCACGGCGTAGGAGACGATGCCCATGAAGGCGACGCCGGCGTCGAGGCCGGCCGAGAGCACGTAGTTGTGCCGCGCCCACCAGGCCTTGTACCGCCGGTAGACGACGTAGTTGAAGGCGAGGCCGACGGCGCCCCACATGAGGTAGTTGACGGATCGCGCCGGCGGCATGCTCCCCGTGGCGCCCAGCAGCACGGGCATGTTGACGAGGCGGAGCCACGGCGCCCATGCGCTGTCCGGGAACGCGCGCGCCAGCGCCCAGAACGGCACCGGCGCCAGCGCGCCGGCGAGGAAGAAGTAGTTCATCTTGGAGTAGAGGCCGAGGCGGCCGAACATGCGCAGCGGTCCCACGACGCCCCAGATGATGGACGCGTTGAAGAAGACGTCGTCGCCGGGGCACGTCCAGGGGCTCCCCTCCGGCAGCTTGGTCGGGTCGCAGATGTTGGGCACGCTCTCCAGCAGCCACCACGACGTGCCGAAGTAGACCGACGACGCCAGCACGGTGCCGACGAGCTGCACGGCGAACATGGAGCGCGGCGGGATCTTCATGTAGTGGCCCAGCTTGAAGTCCTGCAGGAACATGATGGCCTGCGACATGCTGATGTAGCCGTACGTCTTGAACGCCACGTTGGCGAGCGGCCGCCCCGGGTAGAGGTAGCCGATGATGAGCTCCGTCACGACGTTGAGCCCCGGCTGCTGGTTGGTGGTGGCGGTGATGATGCCGATGGGGAGCGTGAAGAAGAAGGCGATGCCGGCGGCGAGGAGGACGCCCCAGTACGGGAGCTGGAGCTGGCGGCCGAAGCCCTCGCAGGTGAAGAGCGAGAGGCCGAGCACCAGCACCAGCATCACCTGGAACCACCACTGCGGCACGGCGGCGTAGTTCCTCCTCATGAGCCGGGCGTGCACGTCGTCGCCGCCGGCGCCCCGCACCGTGGCCTTGGTCTGCTCCCATATCGACCTGCCGTGGTAGAGCGCGACGTGGGACAGCGTGGCCGCCAGCGTCGCGAAGCTGAGGCCGTAGGCGAAGGCGAAGAAGATGCTGAGGTGGATCTGCCCGGCGCCGTCGTAGCCGGCCTGGCTGAACTGGAACGTGGCCGGGTCCAGCACGCTGTTCACGTCGTACCGGCTGCCGTTGGCCATGAACACGTGGGAGGAGATGATGGGGAAGCGCCTGGCGCCGTACGCGTCGCTCCAGTAGGCCAGGGGAAGGATCACGTAGACGATGAGGACGAAGCCGGCCATGATGTTGGCGATGGCGAACGCCGGCGTCGACAGCGGCGTGCCGAGGAACCCGGCCACGGTGGCCCAGTCCAGGCCGAACGCGCCGACGCCGAGGCCGTAGACGCCGGACCCGATCTGCTGCGCCGTCACCGACTTGTTCCAGATGAGGCACACCACCGAGATGGTGGAGATGGTCGGGAACAGGTAGTTGGGCACAATGTAGTAGGCGAAGCTGGCGGCGAGCACGGTGAGGAAGAACTGCAGCCTGGTGGTGCCGCCCCGGGGCCTCTTCTCCTTCTCGTGCAGCGCCCGGAAGAGGGACACCTGCACCAGGTTCGCCGGCCACCACATGTAGGGGGAGTCGACGAGGAACTTGCGGAAGAGGCCCGCCCAGCCGTACCCCATCAGCTGCGTGGTCTGGGTGAGCAGCATGGCGGCCAGCCAGTGGATCTCCCGGTGGTAGAACGCCTTGACGATGGTGATGATGCCGACGGCGTAGACGGAGTTGGAGCCGGTGTTGGCGAAGATGGTGATGAGGACGTGCTCCTTGAGGTTGAAGGGGCCCGGGTTGAGGGAGAAGGACCACCCCATGATCCGGACGGCCTTGCTGGGGAGGCACGCCGCCATGAGCTTGCCGAGCGGCAGCACCACGATCTGCACCGACAGCGAGGAGATGTACAGCGGGTTCTGCCGGTACCCGAAGAACTGGTTGGAGAAGGCCAGCAGCGCGCAGGAGATGAGCCCCAGGAACCAGGTCCTGAACGTCAGCGCCGGCAATGACGGGTCGTCGGTGATGGGCACGGTGAGCCGGACCTCCTCGATCGGGCAGTCGTCTACCTCTTTCTTCACGGCAGAATCGTCGTCGTCGTCTGAAAAAAAAACACCAAATTAGAAAACCAAAGAAGAACACAAGATGGATGGAATTCATTCCTGTCATCAGTACTCAAGAAAAGGAAAACTCACCTGTTCTTGCACTTTCGCCATTGGTGCCTGTCCAGCTGCTGGTATTCCGGTTCCAGCGGCGGCCTTCCAGGTGGCTGAGCTCCACTTGCTGAGGCTCCATTCTGAGTCTGAGTCTGAGACTGCTTGCCAACCTTTCACCTAAGATTTGAGGTCCTTAAGCAATCAAGCAAGCTTTCTGTGGACAGGCCAACTATTGGGGGCGCCCTCACTGCTAGCAAGATGGACAGGCCAATTAGGGGGCCGTGTAACGGTAGCCAGCTAGTAAGCTCCTGCGAAATGACAAAGAAATAGGTTAAGCGTCGTCGTCGTCGTCTTCATCCTGACCTCTCTTATGTTTGCAAGCAAGTGTGGCAGAGTGATGCTTGCTCGAGTGAAGGGACATGCATGGTCCCGGCCTTGCACTGCTAGCTGCTGCTGAGTACTCGTATTAACAAAAGGCAGTTCAAAACTGTGAAGGAACAGCCCGGCTAGTATTTATGATGTCATGAAGATCGCCAGTACTGACAAAAAGGCACTGGGGCAACTGTAAAGCACTGGTGGTACTGTCTAGTATACTAATACAGTTAGTACAGTACTGTACATGCAGCCTTAAAAGTATATAGGAACTGACGAACTGTAATACTCATTAAAAGTATATAGGAGTAGATTAGGTAGCAAGTGGTGTGGTGGTGCTCTGTTTAATGATAGAGATTTTTATGCCGGTGATTGTGTTTCAAGTCTGAAACTGATTGGATAAAGTTTTTTGGAGAGATATTATTATGCATGTGAAAGGTGGCGCCTAAACCAGTAACCAAATACTGTACGTGTTTTGTGATAGGCAAAGCATGCGTTTTCTCCTAGTTTACGTTTGGTTCTTCTGCCGCCATGCCTAGAAAACTTCGTTGTCAAGCATAACAGCTCGAGCTGATGGAGCCGTGGCAGTTACTAGCTTGCTACTTGTGATAAACAATCAGAACACGTATAGAAACAGTAAACAATCAGTGATGCCACATGGTTATCTCTGACAAAGTAACAGTACCTATGTGGATGGTACATTTGGATCAATGGAAGTGACTAATCTTAAACCATTGGTCATCATCATCATCATATATGGTGCCATCAATCTTAGGAAAAAGTTACCTTCCACTACGGCAGTACGTGCACTTTTGGCAAATCTGAACAGATTTAGCTTCAGAAAGGGGTGCAAATCCAATTACTTTTCAACACCGATAAATTAGCTACGGTCCTATAGACATATCATGGAGCACCAACAATTGATAATTTTTTTTTTTTGAGGAAGGCGACACTAACGTTTTGATGGCATGCAGGATATATATGACCACATGATTGAGTGTGCTTCACTGAAGAATCAATATCTATCAGTAAAACCCAAAAATCCCCTAAAAACATAAGATCAGTCTGAACTTAAAATGAACCATTTGAAAAAAAAAAGTTGATGGACCCTGGTGATTATTATTTTTGAGAATTCATGGACTCAAATGAGAATGCAAGAAAAGCTTAGAACGCATGGTGCACTATTTTTCCCTAGCTTATTGACTTGTCTTCTATAGACAAAACGACGACGAGAGTCAAACAAAATTGTGGATACTGACAAGGTGTATGTGTCAGTATCCATCATACATACAGTATATGCTAGGAACATTTATGTCTGTGGCGCATTTCAGTTCAGAGTTCAGACTGACCCAATGCAAATGCCAATCAGCAATCACAAAGAGAAGCATTTTCTGCCACTGAGTCTGAAGCTGCAGCCAGTAATAGGAGGACGTACATGCAACCTTATCAAGATCCAAGAATCATCGTCTGGCACGCGCGTGCATCTGCCGGAGGACCGGGAGCCCAGAGCTAGAGAGCGACCGGCACTGGGGAAAAAAAATCGCCGAAAACAAAATGCAATAATTTCATCGAGAAAACGATGCCGCCGTATATATCTGGCTGTCCCATGGGGACAGTTCCCACTGAATCCTTTTCCCGACCAACAACAATTCAACATCTACATACATGCAAATGCAGGAAAAATCTCCATACTTGGCCAGAACACTGAACCAAGGATCGAAGATTGAAGACGAGCGCGCCATCATCATCTCTGGCACTGACTGAAAGTCTGGAAGAAACAAAATGGGAGGCAATATGCTGGCAACCTCCTTATGATGGTTCCATCATGTGCATTTGCCGGGGCACAAGGAGGCAAATTATTTCGACGATGTGGTCGTCGGCGTGCGCGCTAGTAGCTCACTGCCTCCTCGATCCGATCCGGCGTGCCAACAAGGAATCTTGAGATGTCTCGCATCTTTGATTCTTCTTTGGTTTGTTTGAGCTAGTCGCATCTTTGATTCCGAAATATAAATTTGTCTGACGCCTCAAAAAAAATAATCAAGTTGTCTGACCAAATCTAGAGATTCGATGACGACACTGACACGGATAAACCTTTTTGTATGTTTCATCCGTGCAGTACAAATAAAGGTGGCCAAGGCCAAGCGGGTAACGTCCGGTAAGAAAGAGCCGGATTTGAGATATTTGAAAATGTCCGGTAAGAATTTTGTGCTCCATTGCTCTTTCACCCACCACCCAACCAATCGAATCCGGAGTCATCCTAAAGAGACTTCCCGCTCCAATATATTCCTATCCTATGTGCGTATCAAAGTACTACGTACTCAACCATCTGCAATCGTATAAAATGTACTCCCTCCATGTTGGTAAACAAGTTGTTTTGGACAGTGACGTGACCTCCAAAGCATTACCTAGCTACGGCGATTGATGGCAATGACGCTCCAATGAGGGTGCTCGGCAGCCAATGTTTGCCAACGTAGATGGCGCCGTGCGTAGGTTCTTCCTAGCAGCTCCCACAATTAATGCGCTTTCTCTCCTCGTTTGCTTCTGTGGTGGAGGCGACATCAGAAGGAGAAGGCCATATCATCCCCTTAGAGAGACCGGCTCAACAATGTGCCTTTGCAAGCTACAAAGGTTCCAAGGAGCCAACAATACCTTGAGCTCGATAAGTTGGGATACTTCCTTGAGACTACACCACCAAGCAATCACTCTCGGGCCATATATATGCCTAAGTCAGCATTAACCACTCTCTAACCATGCATATATATATTTAGCATGTTTGGTGGCTTGGAATCTTCTCAAGTGGATGTGAGCTTTCTATAGACTCATACATATCTAAATAACCAAGTGTTGGTGTAGTTTTAACCTCAACAACTCAAACTATAGTCACTGCGTCGTCAGCTTAATTAGTTTTTCTTGAGCATTGAATATTACAGATTTACACTCACCGGATCATTTGGTGTGTGTAACACAACAACAACTAGTCAAAAGACCCACTCATACTAAAATTGAACACCGCATGATTCATTGTAACAATTTCCATGGGACTTGTCTAATTCAATCTAATTTTCTAATTTGTCCTAGTGGGTGGCTTTATTTCACCTTAGCATCCAAGACTACTAACACATAATATCCTCTTGATGAACACGTTAGCTAGCCCAATTGACTATATTATTATACTAATCATCAAAATCACAAGTATGGCCTATACAATAGCTTAATACAAGGGCGATATTATTGGCTACAAACTTGAGTAAGGGACGACGATATCATTACAGTCTTAGGACCCGTCAGTGTCACGTATGAATATACTCCCTCCGTTTTATTAAAAGTGTCGTTTTTAACTTTTGGATACCATGTTTGACCGTTCATTTTATTCAAAAAATATTTACAAATCATAAAATAAATTGATTATTATTATTAAAGTATATCTAGTAACAAAATAAGTGATAACAAAAAAATAATATGTGTACAGAAAATTTGAATAAGACGAATAATCGAACGAGATGACACAGAATCCATGGTGACACTTTTAATGGGACGGATGGAGTACACACAAGATACAAGTCAAATGGCCGAAAGAAACAAGTGGATGGTCCAGTACTGTTCATTGGACAGTGATGAGGGCTGCAGGCAGCATCACATGCTCTGATATGGGCACTGGACAGCCAGGCCACAGGTCAGTATCCTGCAACTTGAAGCAAAGCATGGTATACTATGGATTTGCACGCACTGGTAGTGGTCTACTTACTCCGTATATAGGGTACGAACAGATTCCCATTTGCTGCAAACCTTGGGCCTTGTTTAGTTTTCAAAAAAGTTCTTCTAAATTTACTATGTAAAAAGAAGATTTTCCATCACATCAAAATGCTGGCAAATGCATGGATACTAAATTTAGATGAAATCAAAAACTAATTGCACAGTTTGGTTGTACTTTGCGAGACGAACGTTTTGAGCATAATTAATTAATGTTCGGATAATTTTTACCAAATACAAACGAAATTGCTACAGTGCCGAAACAGTATTTCTCCAAAGTTTGGCATGGAAACTAAACAAGGCCTTGCTGACAAAGCTTAGTGTACTAGTATATAGTAGGAGTACTATACATACATTAGGCTCAATCATCGAATTCAGAGGAGAGGACTTCATTGATGATGATACTTTGATAGCAATATATAAGGGTGGCAACTGGCAAGTCCAGGAGCTACTTTTGTCCTTATAGTTGCCTATTACTGGTTCGGGAACGAAATGAGAGGACGTGTCAACTATCCTACAATAATGCATTGCCGATAGCTTTATTTGAACAAAGTCTATCGCAAAAATAATATATCATTCACTTCTTTTAGGAGTCAATAGATCTTTAATTAAGTTAATCGAATATATATATAAAAGACACTAGTATTTATAATACGTAATAAGTATTATCAGATGCATCATGAAATATTTCAAAGTAAACCAGCTGTGTTTGAAGGTACAATAATGTTGATAGCATGCATTTGCTATAAACTTAGGCCAAACTTCAAAGTGTTTCATTTGGTTCAAACCTAGAATAATATATGACAATGTAGCTACTCGATCATATCGCAAGCTTAATTTATATATTTTTTAATAAAGAAAGTTTTTATTAAAGCCTCAAAAAAATACATCAAGATGATACAAAGCCAAAGATCAAGACAACTTTCGACCTCTACCTAACATGAGGTACAGAGCGAGGCTTAATTTATATATATAATATATATAGTGCACATGCTTATCATACGTAGGTGGACGTGAAGATGGACGTCAACGTACTACATGCACACATACATATATAGCACGCGCGTTGAGATCGAATAGCAAGAAATTAATTAAAGCTTTCTTAAAAGAAAAAGAAATTAATTGAAGGCACAAATTAGCTACCTGCAGGTTGCCCTTATAAACGTACTCACAACTCGCTGCTAGCAAGCAAGTAGCGGGGGGCAGCCACAGTGCAAACAGCGTGCACTGGATCCAAAGCATGAAAAAAAGATAAGTCTTTGAGGTGGCAAGTCACGTGAGTTTTGTACAACAGCAAAATAAGAACACTGCAGCTATTGGGCAGGCACTCATATCAACGAGCTCCGGTGGTAGTAGTTGAGCTAATTCTTAGTACATTCATCATAAGTGTGAGGTCGATTGTATCCGAGAACTACCAAGCTGGCAACTAAACATGATTTAGACAGAAGGGTGAGCTAGGATCTCTGATATATCCATAGTGGTGCCATGCATCTGCCAGCTCCAAGGAAGAATTAATTCAGTGTCGTTTAGTGCTGCAGCGGAAACATATATATTCTTCTACACAGTATTTGCAAGGTCTGCTCCGAAGATGATGAGAGACGCCGGAGCACATAATCAACGGCTGTTCATTTGGCAAACCATTTTGGGAGAGGCTTGGTATGACATACATGTTGGGGTGCAGTGTACTCTTTCTGATATCCACAGAAAGACGCCGCGCCGCGGCCA
>DXKC01000484.1:0-17489 GCA_031170775.1 Cymbopogon citratus
CGACACTGCATGTAGCAGTAATACATTATGTTTTCCGATGAGTAAGAACAAGAGCAAGCATCTGCCGTCTTTTCTGAATAAGGCTGATTAATATCCACGCCGCCATCGGCAAGTTGATATTTTTTTCTTTCTATATGTGAGAAGTGTAGAAGTATGAAATTGCATGTGTAGTGTGTTCATCCACACAACAAAAAAGATTCTTGGGAGGTATGAACTCTGAAATCAGCAAGAGCATTTGCTGCCTTTTTCTGAAAATGAAAATGCACGCACCTTTTCCAGAAAATCAAGGGGAGGGAACCAACAGATGAAAAAGGCCGAGGAAAGAAACGAAAAGGATGGACAGGGGAGGGTTAGCTAGGCATGCGCGCCCGTGGCAGGTCGGGCCGCCGGGTCGGGGGGAAAAGCGCTTGGCGGTTTGCAGCGGCGTGGAGTGGGTGGGCATCTCAGCGGCGTCAGCGGACGGACAGCGGCAGCGGGAGCATGAGCATGGTGCAGGATTGATAGGTGGGGAAGGAGAGTGCCAGGGCCCAGGCACAGGCACGGCCCTGCCCTGCCACTGCTCGTTGGCGTGTCTCTCCCCCTGCGTGCCCCCACTGCGGCAGTGCCCACACCCCACCACCATCTTCATCTGCGGGAGCTCGCGTGAACCCCTCGCTTTCGCGCTGCGTCCGTCCGCGGTGGCATCATTGGTATCTGGACTGGACGAGGACGAGCTCCGTCCGTCCGATAGAGAGAGAGAGAGAGGAGGCCGCCTTCTTCTTGGCTGCCGATTTCGCCAGCGCTGCTTCGTCCTCCTCCCTGCTGCTGCGGCGGCGGAATTGTGCGTTCGAGGAGCTGTGGACTGGTGACTGGTCTCTGCTCCTCTTCGCCGCCGAATTGAATCTGCCGGGTCGCGGCGATGCGGGCGCGGGGGCCCTGGATGTGGATGATGCAGTGGTGGGTGGCGGTCGCTGCTCTGCTCGCCGTGATCCTGCCGCCGTCCAACGCCACGCTCTCCCCTGCCGGCATCAACTACGAAGGTACCTACCCTGCTCTCCTCTTCATCTCCAAAGTCTTTTTTTTTTTTGGCTGGAATTTTGTTTGAAAAATCCTCTCCCTTTTTCCCGATCAATCGCTGGTTATGGTAAAAGATCCACTGCGAGCAAGAACATTAAATGAAATGTACCTGATGTGTGCTGGTGCCTCCTCATCACTCATCATGTCTGTCGAGTTTGAGCTGTTTCTTGGCATCACAAATTTGGTGAAGCTGAACCTTTGCCTTGCCTGTGGCTGAACCGCAGTGGTGGCTCTGATGGCCATCAAGACGGAGCTGGAGGACCCCTACAACGCGCTCGACAACTGGGACATCAACTCCGTCGACCCCTGCAGCTGGAGGATGGTCACCTGCTCCTCCGACGGCTACGTCTCCGCCTTGTACGTTACTCTCCCCTCGTTCATGCCCGTTCTGAAGAGCACTAGAGCACCAGCGGTCGCTGCTTTGGGACGATCTTCTCACATGTGCTCCTTCATTTGCAGAGGACTGCCTAGCCAGAGCTTGTCCGGGAAGTTATCACCCGGCATCGGCAACCTCACCAGGCTGCAATCTGTGTAAGTTTACTGTCATCCCCTATACTTCAAAATTCAAACTTAAGGTTTTCTGAGTGGTCCAGTCTGGTTGAATGAATCGAAGTGCTTTGTTATGCTGATCGACAGGCTATTACAGAACAATGCGATTTCTGGTCCTATTCCCGGTACGATAGGAAAGCTGGGGATGCTAAAGACTCTTGACATGTCAGATAATCAGCTCACGGGGAGTATCCCAAATTCGCTTGGAAATCTCAAGAACCTCAATTATTTGTAAGATTCTTATACTCCAATGTCGATTTTCAGCACTCTCGTTGATCACAGTGATTTCGTTTTGGCTCATTTCTAGCTTTCTTTGTTGCTACCAGGAAGTTGAACAATAATAGCTTGTCTGGAGTTCTGCCTGATTCACTTGCTAGTATTGATGGTTTTGCTCTCGTGTATGTTCTGCAAGCACGTTTTATTGTTTGTTTTTCTATTTCCCTATTTCAGTACTGATTCACTTTAGTTGTCTTCTGTTATAGAGATCTTTCATTTAACAATCTCAGTGGCCCATTACCCAAGATTTCTGCAAGAACCTTTATGTAAGTAATTTAAATTTTGTTCCTTGACTGAAATAATTTCTGCCTGGACATTACATGCTATGCCAGGATTACTGTTTGTATAGTCACGCGTTGATTTTATTGTTTGTTCATACAGCATAGCTGGAAATCCAATGATTTGTGGTAACAAGACTAGAGATAACTGCTCTTCTGTGTCACTTGATCCACTCTCTTACCCACCAGATGATCTGAAAAGTGAGATCTCTTTTCTTTATTCAATTTTGGGAAGGCGTTACAGAAGGAAATAAATACCTTTTCTTCTGCGCGGCACTCAAATATATCTCCTTTTTCCTCAGCTCAGCCACAACAAGGCATTGGAAAGAGCCATCGTATTGCTACAATATGTGGAGCAACTGTTGGTTCAGTAGCTTTTGTAGCTGTTGTAGTTGGTATGCTTCTTTGGTGGCGTCATAGGCGAAATCAACAGATCTTTTTTGATGTTAATGGTAATATTCTTTTTTATTCTGCTCTTGTGTGATCATGATAACCACCACCTAGATCTAGACGTGAATGCATTAGATTAGCTTCTTAGTTGCAGCAATAGTACTTGAGACTTGAGAGTTGTTCGTTTTCAGTCATGTGGCATTAATAAGGAGTTTCGAAATCACTCGCAGATTTGAACATAATAAAATAGATGCACCTGATAACATTAGTTGTGTGTGCTAGTAAGTAGTAACTTAGTACCATCGACATTAGGAGTATACATCATAAAATTTATGTTGCTTTTTAATTTTTACTTTTATGATCTGTTACTTTTGGACTTTGGCATGTGGGCTATTTCACAATCATGATGATCTCCTAGTTACTTTATGTACTCTTTCTAACCTTTTAATGATCATGAGGTATTTTTATCTTACCCTTTTAGACTCGCTTTGATCCTTTTAGTATTCTCACTGTTTGCCCTTCTCTAGCATGCTACATTGTTTGTCTTTACAGCAGCATGGTAATTGAACCTGATACATTCTTCAATGTGCAGATCAATATGATCCAGAAGTTTGTTTGGGCCATCTGAAGCGATATGCTTTCAAGGAGCTCCGTGCATCTACTAATAATTTTAACTCAAAGAACATCTTAGGTGAAGGTGGGTATGGCATAGTATACAAGGGTTATTTGCGTGATGGCTCTGTTGTTGCTGTCAAAAGGCTGAAGGATTATAATGCCGTTGGTGGGGAAGTTCAATTCCAAACTGAAGTTGAAGTCATAAGCTTGGCTGTTCATCGGAATCTCCTCCGTCTTATTGGATTTTGCACTACAGAGAGTGAGAGATTACTTGTTTATCCATACATGCCAAATGGAAGTGTTGCTTCTCAATTGCGGGGTTAGTCGCTCTTCTTGATCATAACTTCCATGTGCATATGTTTTTGCAAGCTGGACCAAATTTTTAAGTAGACAAGTCCAGAAAATGTATTTTTATCACAAGAGGGGGAGAATGGCTTTAAAAAACACTTACGAAAATGTCCACTGAGAAAAACTTGAGTGTTAAAATGGCTACCAGAGCTGGATGGAAATTTTGAATTTGTAAATGTTTTAACACAAAATAATTACCCTATTTTTGGATGCATCATAGTTGATGTGAAACGTGTCGGCTTTCCGATATTTGCTTAGTGTTGCTGCATAGTGCATAGAGTAGTTACTAAATATAGTTTTGCGTCGTCTAGGACACACCTTATGCTTTCTAACAATAATGCTAGCTAGCATGATTTCTATTGGTGTGTTGCAGCTGGTCTTGCATCTAATTATCACAGATAGTCACCATGCTCTATTTACTGCTGAAATCATAACACCCGATTACCCGAATGTGGTTTGTGCACGGTGTAATGTGAAAAATTAGATGTGTCATGGATATTACAGTCTAAAAATGTATTACCCTAATATATACAATGATCAGAATACCCGGTCACTTTTTCTTCGAACACAAATGCCTGGCCGTTCTCAGTCTTATCAACTATGCCAGGCAGGCAAGCTTATCTTTGCCATGTTGATGCCCTTCCATTGAACATATAATGACGCCATTGACCTTTGAATTATGTTGGTCAAATTAAACCCTACACATGTTTCCGCTGTGGGGCTCTGCAATAATGTTATATGTCCATGCGATACATTGCTTTGAAGTCCAGTTTTGGACTATGAACTGAAGCTATCAAACCAATCTCTAGCCATCTTCAACTCAAGGCATGTGGTATTAGGTTAACCGATAACAGCAAACACCATACAAGCCTTGTCCATGTGTATTGTCGCTATGTATGCAAATTAACTTTCTTTCATTTATTCAGAACATATCAATGGCAAGCCAGCTCTAGACTGGTCAAGGAGAAAGAGGATAGCACTAGGCACAGCACGGGGCCTGCTCTACCTTCATGAGCAATGTGATCCAAAAATAATCCATCGAGACGTAAAAGCCTCCAATGTGCTTCTTGATGAATATTTCGAAGCAATTGTGGGAGACTTTGGATTGGCAAAACTCTTGGATCACAGGGAGTCTCATGTTACAACTGCAGTACGCGGGACTGTCGGACATATAGCACCAGAGTATCTGTCAACTGGCCAGTCATCAGAGAAGACTGATGTGTTTGGATTTGGGGTTCTGTTAGTTGAGTTGATCACTGGTCAGAAGGCATTGGATTTCGGACGAGTAGCGAATCAGAAGGGTGGAGTGCTCGATTGGGTAAGCATGCATCTTGTGTTTACTTATTCAATTTCAAATTTTCTTTGAAACTTTAAATTAAAAAATACTATCTTTTCTTTATTATAGTTTATACCTTCGTTTTGCTTTCCTCTTCAGTTCAGCCTCTTTGAGAGTTTTTTTTTTTTAAAAAAATATAGATATATATACAAGCTTCTGTTTGTATTGCCATGAACATGTTCTCCTTGTCTGGTTCCAGGTTAAGAAACTTCATCAAGAAAAGCAGCTAAGCATGATGGTGGACAAAGACTTGGGCAGCAACTACGACAGGGTTGAGTTGGAGGAAATGGTTCAGGTGGCTTTGCTATGCACACAATACCATCCATCTCACCGACCCAGAATGTCTGAGGTAATCAGGATGCTGGAAGGGGACGGGCTCGCAGAGAAATGGGAAGCATCACAGAACGTGGACACACCAAAGTCCGTCTCATCGGAGATCCTACCTCCGAAGTACATGGATTTTGCCGCGGATGAATCCTCTCTTGGCCTAGAGGCCATGGAGCTCTCTGGACCAAGGTGACCAGGTCATCGCACATATGCAATAGATGTTTTGCCATATGAAGCTATTATTGTATTACATTGGAGCCGGTTAGGTGTAGAGCCCCAAGCCCCCAACACAAGGGAAGGCGAAAAATTTTCGGGTGAATTGTAGGGTGTGATCTGTCTGTCTATAGTTGTGGTGGCATTCATTTGTACATACAGCAGCATTGTTTGAGGTGAGCCCATCCTTGTTGCGCATCTACTTGGTGGCAAAGAGATGAGATGAATGAGTATATAGATATTAAAATCAAAGTTCCCAGTGTGGTGCAGTGCAGTCGGTGCCTGTTTGTGTTTTTGCTTGCTGAAGGTGTGTGCAGCGCAGTTGACATGCGTGAATTTGTTTGACGCGTCAGTTCATCAGCTCTTGCATCTGACCATCTGTAATGTAAGTGGGTAACATTAGTCTGTGGACGTTAGTCCAGTGTGGTGCAGTGCAGTTGATGGGGATTGAGGGATCCGTTGCATCAACCTTCCAGAGCGATCCCGAACTCAACGGCGAGCGCTGAGGAGCTGTGTGAGTCAGAGGTGCTGTGGCTGGAGGCGCAGGCGCCCCATGACGGCGATGGTCGTCGACACTGCGCCCAGCTGCAGCTCGTCGCCCTGGGCACCACGGTCCAGGACGCCGGCTGTGCCAGGTTGAACAATAATTCAATTGAATCCTACTCTAGCATTATCGTCAGGGTGGAATGCGCATCATTTGATCGGCCGATCAGATAATATATGAGAAAAGTAACATTGTCCAAAGGGAACACCTTAACTAAATGCTCCATTCTTTGGATAATTTTATTCATAAACCTCAAAAGTAAAACAAAATTCATTATTCACTAGTGCCGAACTGCCGAAGCCGCTACTAGTACAAAAACAAATATTCGATACACCTAAAGGTGCATACAGGAGTTGGCAGTCTGCTCTATACTGCTATGGTTACTCCAGTGGTTTGGGTCGGCTGATAAAATTTCAGTGGTGCCAGAGCAGGATGAAACAGAAGGAAAAGGCCCATGTTAAACTCAAGCGGTGAAATAACACTGATTTGTGGAGGTCACAGTGTTCTCAGCGCCTTCATCCAATCAACCTCAAGCCTAAAATCACCAGGTCCAGTCTTGGCACCAGGAACACCGCCTTCTGCGTTTACAGACAGAGACATCCCCACGATTCGAGCAGGGTTCATTTCCAACTTTGCCTCAATCACATTTCCTCTCCATGTGGGTAAATAACGATCAAGAGGGATCTGTATGGAATGGGAATGGGTTCTTCATCAAAAAAAAAACGCATATTTCAAAGATAACGAATGATAGTTTACCTTCAAGACTTGCCATCTGTCCTGGGGTATGTAGACAAAAGCCTGCCATGAATTGTCTTCTTGTTGTCCAGGTGAATTCACCCAATTCTCCGTGTATATCTGTACTTAAAATCAGATTCTGCAGAACAATACTGACTGGACATCAAATATTCAAAAGTAACTCTTGTGTAGGAAAACGTACGGTAGATATGTAGCATCTTCCGTCCCCTTTGATCTTCATTGCTATTGTATCATATGCATCAAGGTCAATGAAACCATCAAACTGAAACAGCAGAAAGGAATTTCTTTTAATCAGCACACCACAGATTAACTTCTGCTGGCATTCAACTAACATCTGCTTTATTTTACCATCACTGGTGTAAACATTTGTGCATCTAGGATAGCACAACATTGCTGAAATGGGATAAGCATTTACAGAAGTAACCAAATTAGTACCCCCGGTGTCGCCCTAAAACGAAAAAAGGTACCTTCTTTGATCGCATCCCACAGAATCCATAGCGCCTGATCCTCCATGTTGACTCCTCGGACATATCCAAAGAAAGATTACCAGAAAACACACCTACCAGAATACACATGTCAAAAAAAAAAAGTTACCTTACAAACCAGTCAAAGAAAATCATAAGTAAAAAATCATGCATGTTTCAATTCAATTATTAAATAAAATCCAACAGCTGGTATCCACTGATATTTTGGATTCAGTTCAGACATTTTACGAGAAAAACACTAGAAGGCATTCCAAGGTTAATGAGGTTTATTATGCTAAATGAAAGAAGCTACAAACACGTCATTTGTTTTCTCTTGTACCAGAAAGTATTCAATTCGAACTAAATTCAAATGATTGGCACAATCTTGAAAAGTTAAGAATCTAGAACAATTATTACCAGTTAATGGAGTATCTCCACCTGAAGCTCCATCGGTTATTTCCAAGGATGCAGAAGACAAACCTGGACAAAAACTTGGTCCAATTATATTCTAGCATAGATGTAAATAAGAAGCTCGGTACTTGTAGCAAACCTGAAAAATGACCTTAAAAAATATAAGAATTTAATACACATGTAGGCTATTGTCTGTTGTAGGGAAATATAATCTACCGGATTCACTAGTCCACTCATTATTCTAAGCCACAATTGTATGAGTACACAACAAACATAAGTGTAAATGGTTTTCCTGTTCCTGCAGAAGGGGAAGGTTCACCCATGTATCGTCACTTCGTCCATTATCTGATCCATTGGTTTCAAACTAGCAGGAGATAATACAGTAGTGCACCAATTTATGCAGTATCAAGTATCCTTTGCTGATAAACACAAGGAGTGGTTGACTCCCATTTAGACCATTGTCTGGAAAGCAAGCTATAATAGTGTTATATGTAAACAACAACAACAACAAAGCATTTCAGTCCCAATCAAGTTGAGGTAGGCTAGAGTTGAAACCCAACAAGAGCCCCTAGTCACGGTTTACATATAATTCATTAACTCATGCTGATGGCAAAGAAACGGCAGCAAAGGGAGAATCAATGAATCAATGGAGTATGGATGCGAACAGGCCTAATTGGTTAGGTGGCTCTAGTAGTCCTCCCAAGGTCCTGGGTTTGACTCCCCGTGGGAGCGAATTTCATGCCAGGGTTGAAAAACTCCTCTCATCTATCTCACACCAAAGCACAGGTCTAAGGTCTGGCCCAGGTTGTGGGCGTTCTCACATTGACTACGGTGCCGCTATGTATGGGGTTGGATAGGGGTTCGGGGGTTTTCTTGACCTGTGTGAAAATATCTTCTTCTTAAATGCCCGGGGGCTGGCTAGGACTATTCTAGAAGTAATATACTGGAGACGACCAGGACAATATTGAACTGGAGTACATGATTCCACTGTGAACAATCAGAAACTCAAAGAGCATCTTCTTAGCATATTCTGAGAGCAAAACCAAAGGAGCATTTTCAATACAAGGCAATCATCCATAAGTATCTCCCAGTCACAAAGCAAAAGGACAAATTATACTGCGGTATCAGATCAGTATTTTGAGAAACTTTAGTGATTAATAACATTTATAGAAGTATAATTCGAAAGTGAGGCAATACCTCCATACTCTGAATCTGAGTACAAATGCCACCTTTTCAGCTCATCTTTTGAGTTGAAATTGAAGATATATCTTTCAGTTGGTGGAATTAGATCATCTGAACTCCATACAAGAGCTGCCAATTAAGCATATAGGAAGAAAAATTAATATAGACCAAGATAGTTAAGGAGGTCGTGTATTTTCCACTTAACAGCAGAATTTCCATAATTTCCTTGTTTACAGATTAGCAAAACATGCTATTCCTACAGAGACACCATGAATTCCACATACCACATATCTATTTCGGATCTGCAATGCATGAGTAGCAGCTACTAAGATGTCTTAGTCTACTACTGGTACATATGGAATGAAATTGGCATTATATTCATTCATAATGATAATCCATCGTGATTACTATCTAGCTGACAGTCTCATATGCTTGTAAATTTCATATCATGTATAAATGTATAATACATATTTCAATCTGTCACTAGGAAAATTCTTATTCTGCACCCTGGCCATGCTCTACTCTTTGCTTCCATTCCTAGAAAAGAAAGTCAATTCCTCAATGCTCAGGAGACAAATAACGGTCCATGACCCTGAGTCCCTGACTAGTGACTACACCTTATATGGTTATAACTGAACAGCTCAACAGCACCAAAGATTATGCACGCACATCTACATCCACCATTACATGTGTTACATCGAGGAAATGAACCAAACTTTGATAGCAAGCACAGCAAAAGGGTTCTGCCTTGTGGCTCAACAGCACCATAAGAAGCTACCTCTCTTTGTGGCGTTAAAGGAAGCCTGCCACAGAGCTCGCAGCCTCGACATGAAGGTAATGGAGGCCAACTCCAGGGGCGGATCTAGTAAATAAAGGACATCAAATAATTTTTGCAAAAAGTCAGAAGTCAGTACTTAGTAGGCATCAATAGACAAATAGCTTGAGGTAGTTTGGGAACTAGGTTTCCCACAGCAGGCACGGAAGAGAAGGGGGTGGAATACCTAGTGGGCGCTCTTCACCAGTGAAGAAATCAGCAAAGGCTTCAGTGCCTGGTGTAGGGCAGTGGCAGCGGCGGCACTGATACATAACACATTCGATCATGCTTTCATATAGAATTAAGAATAATTTAATTTAAAATTGTTTTTGTTTAAGATTGAAGTACCAATTGTTCAACATATTAAAGGCTGAAATATAGAGAGGATATGAAACAAAAACAAAAAAAATGATTAAAAAACCCTATAAATTGCAGGCAACTTGCTCTAGGTAATTCTCACCGGTTGTAGCTCTGCTCTAGGTAATTCATTCACAAGTTGACTCCAATAATGCATTGAAATGAGAAGCCAATTGGGTGACTGACCAAATTAGTAACTTACAAATTCAATTCAGCGGTGCTGGTGAACAGAACAGGTGGAGTGGTGCCTTGGCCTCTCGGTGCCGCCCGGCGCCCAGCCGGCTGTGGAGGCTCCAATCAGCACTGGCTCACTGGCTCTGCTCCAATCAGCGGAATGGCAGACCGCCGGACACCTTTGCAGAGCGGTTCCTTACTCGAATGCCCGACCTGCACGCCAGCCACGGCCGTCGCCACACCACGCCGCCGCGGCTGCCCACAACCCCCGCACCAGCAAAATCCGCCCGGTCACCACCGCCGCCGCCGCCGCCGCTGCTGCTTAAGGTTTCAGAAATTTGGAAGAAAGAAGAGAAACGGGAGAAGACAGGCAGAGGAAGAGGAGGACCGACGATCGGCCACTTTGGTCCGGTCACTAGCGGCGGCGGAGTATGCGAGAAGCTGGGCCTACGGATAATGGGCCTTATTGGGCCAGCGGGCGAGGAGTGAGAGGTATAAGAAATGATTGTCTCGGCTGAATTTAGAAATTTGCTGTCGTTTTGACTATCTTTTCATTTTTTTTGGTTGGGTCTTAAGCGTTTCTACCTCAAGCGCGCGTTTGTCATTTTGCCTTCTTTTTAGCTTTGTGATTTTGCCTTTCCCTAAAAGCAAGTCAATGTGATTTTACCTCAAGTTAACAGTCAAAACAGAGGCAGATTCGCAAAGACCAAGCGCAAAATCGTGTTGACTTGCTAGTAGGGCAAAATCACAAAGTTAAAATAACAGTGGTAAAATCATTATTGGACTTTGGAGTAGGGGCAAAAACACCAAAAACCTTTTTTTTAAATATATACATGCATACAGTATATTATAACTTTATCTATATCTCTTATAAAGATAAATCCAACTAGTTATTTTATCTTGCCATGCAAAGTGTCCACGTCAGCATCCACTCAACATCCCACTGGCATATTATATCTCGCTGTTACAAAATGTCCACGTCATCACCTACTAACACATCCAGCTAACACATGTCATTATGTTTCGTTCGAGCTATTCACATAAGCAAACCACGTCATTTACTAACATATATTTAATTGTTCAAATTAATCAGAATTCTACAAATCATGCATCAATACGTATTATGATAATTATTTAATTTCACCGACGATTCCCGCAAAAATGCTTGAGTTTTTTCTAGTCACCTATACAATATTAAAGGGACAAAATTTATTTTCAATTTTTTGTCCATCATTTCGTTCTCAAGTGTCTGACTCTGACTGCTGCTCTCATATCCCGGCTTGATTCTATGATAATTTTATATTGGTCAGATAGACTTGACCCTGGAACTAATAAACAAGGAATAGATTTGTCAGACAGGTCAAGTTTTAGTTCGCCTTCCTGCGGCCTAATTAAAACCAAATAGCCCCATGTTGTCAAAAAAAAAAACCAAATAGCCCCGTAGTAATGTCAATAGCTGTCTAGCACGCGTTCCATTCCATTCCATCAACAAAATGTAGCAGCACAGCACGGGCTGTCTGTCTCTGTAGATGAGCGAGAGGGCCCCCCCGCGTGCCAGTCGTCGGCGCAGCAGCGCTGTTGCAATTTGCAAACCTGCAAACAGCAAAGCGAGCTGGGGTAGTGATCAAAATGCAGTAAAAGAGTGTGTCCATGGCCGGCGAGTTGTAGAAAAGCGTGATGGCGATGGAACCGGTCGATGTGAGTGTTGGCTACTGCAGTGGATGCTTCTCCATGGTCCATGGCGGCGTCGCACTCGCGCACCAACTGTTTGGTCGATGCGACGATGCGTCTCCTCGCATGCATGCAAAAGGCAGAGCTCCGATCTCTTCGCGAGCCTTTTCTCCCCTGTCGTCTGTGATGATCTTGATTCCTCCGGCCTTGTTTAGTTTTCAAAATTTTCTTCTAAATTCAATATGTAAAAAAAAGATTTTCTATCGTATCAAAATACCGGCACATGTATGGAGTATTAAATATAGATGAAATCAAAAACTAATTGCACAGTTTAGTTGTACTTTACGAGATGAACGTTTTGAGCCTAATTAGTCAATGTTTGAATAATTTTTACCAAATACAAACGAAATGCTACAGTGCTGAAACAGGAATTTTGCAAATGTGCAATGCTCCAAGCGGATTGCCGGATACATGTCAGTTTCGGGTGGACTGGTCTGGACCGGGAGGCAAGGCAATTTGAACAGCGGATCTTCAGCGATCCCGATAATGGCAGTCCGCAGAGCGAAAAGGCGGTCGTTTGAGAGGGAAAGAAAGACGGGCGCGTCGCGTCTGGCGTCTGATCGAGGGCAACTGTCTCTCTTGCTGACGCGGGTGGATGTGCGTGCGAGACGTCCACCGGATATGACAAGCTCCTGCGCGTCGGCCGCGTGCGCCTCACATGACACACATGCCATGGGCGGACGGGCATCCGGCCGGACACGCACGGACCGGGTCGCGGCATGGCAATGGCACACGAGCGAGCCTTGGCGATGTGCGCGCGGCAGCGGCTGGAGGCGGTCAAGCAACATCCGCACATGCATTGATGCATGCCCTTGTCGTGGACTCGCCGCGCGCACGCCGCACGGAGACACACACGGGCGAGGACGACGGCCGGATCACGGCGTGCCGGGCGCGGGTGCGGATGCGTGCATGCGGCCGTTGGATGGACTAGGCCGACAGGCAAGCGAACAAACAGGGACGGGGACGTGTGCACCGACCGACGCCCGCCGGCACGGCAAGCAGCAGCAGGCGACGGACGGACGGAGGCCGGAGGGGGCTCACCGCACCGGCCGGCTCACTCATTGCGCCTGCCTTTGTCCGCCGCCCACGTCAAATCGAGTCGTGCCCCGCCTCCTTCTCGTCGTCGCCTTCCTCCCTCCCGTCGTCCCGTCGCATCATTGCCGATTATTGCCGCGCCACCACCACACACGCCATTCTTCTGCGGACACGGACACTGCGCGCCCACTCCACTCCTGCATGCCTTGCCCCCCCTCCAGGCCTCCTCCTCCACTCCCTCGCACTCTCGCAGCCCTGCCTGCCCACTGCCGTTATCTATCTCCTCGCCGCGGCCCGTGTCAGCGCAGAGCGCGCGTCGTGTCAGCTGTCTGTCACCGGCCGGCCGTGTCGTCCACGCTCTTGCCTGGCCTGGCGGCTGGTGGCTGCCCTGGCGAGATCGATCTCGTCCTCCGTCTAGATATGAGTGCGGCCAGGTGCATCAAGCTGCTACTGCTGCTGTCGCTCATCCCGCTGGCGCTCAGGGCGACCTCGCTCCTCCTCGGCGGCCACGCCGTCCCGGCAACGGCATCGTCTCGCCACTCCTGGGCCCTGCACGGGCGGAGCAGCAGAGCCACCGTCGTCTTGGCCGTGCCGGCGCGCGACCGGGTCCTGCCGTATCGGCACGCGACGCACCGGCGGCGGACCATGACCGCCGCCGCCTCCGACGGCAGCACGAGGCGGCTCCGGCAGGCCGCCGCCGGCGACTGGTTCGAGGACGACAAGAGGCTGGCGCCCACGGGGTCCAACCCGCTGCACAACCTGCGATGACGGCGCCCGGACCGGCGGACAAACGGCCGGCCGGCGCGCTACGCTGGCTGCTGCCGTCGCTTCGTTCCCGGCTCGTGATCGAATCTTTCAGGTCGATCGGCACGCAAATGGCGACGAGAATTTGCTCCCGGTAAATGTGAGTCCGTGATTTCTTGATACCATCAGCTACCGTGGTGGTACACCGTACACGTACGTACGTGCTACATACTTCTTTCCTTCGAGTTTGTCAATGTACATACAATTTGATCGAATACTTGAAATTGAATTGGTGTCATGGTGTGAATTGTGAAACAAATACTCACTTGAGCGGTTCTGGAATGACATGTTCATCGCCTGCATTCCCCCGCATTACTATGGAAAATGTCAAATCCTCATGGATTAAAATGTTAACAGCAGTTCACCACTTGCTGAATAATTAATAGTATCCATTTCCATTGGTAAGTGCGCTCGCTCAAGCTATGATTATCCCAGGAGGCAAATTTCTCGCACGAAGACATTACAATTGTTCACCTTTACTTTCGCGCATACTTTGCTAGTATCAGACGCTCACTTGAGGCCATAATTAACTCGAGTGCTTAGACGTACAATAAGCTATACATCAGACTATTCAGGTTTATTCCGGTACAGTCGCACGGAGGAGTCCACACTCCACAGAGACCCTGACAGTACAGAACTGTGCATTCCACAGTTTTCTTTTTCTCCCCCACAAAAAGAAAGAACAGAAACAGGGGAAACCTTTACTGTAGTCTGTAGTTACAGTATAGTACCAGTCTACTCCCTCTCCCTTAAAGACCGTCGTCGTGTGATGCGTGCCACAAGTTTGACTCAATATGTAGAAAATATATGTAACATTTGTATCTCCAAATAAATTTGATAAAAAAACTAGATTCAAAGATCTTTCCGATGATATTAATTATGATACTAATCGATGATATTTATTATTTATAAAAATTGCCGGCAACTGTGTCTCGCAAAGCGTCGGAAAGCGAAGTGACAGTTATTTAGGGACGAACGGTACTACAGCGAATAATTTCGAAGAGAATCTTTTTTTTTTGAAAAAATTGTTATTTCAAAAGAAATTAGACAAGGAACAGAGTGCAGGCATCCCTGGAAACGATTCTGCAAAATTTAGCAGCCTCTCCTGCAATGATGGTGTCGCCGAATGATCCCGGCACGGCACGCCGAAAACGGACTGATGTGAATGCACGGACCTGAATCGCTGCAGCTAGAGACAAGCGCCACGGTACGACACCGTCGGCAGATCTAATACTCCAACCTGTAATTTGGGGAAGCAATTTAAAAAAACGAGATCGGGGGGTTTGACAGCCCCCTCCTTTTTCATTAAGCAGAAGACCGAGGTCTCCGATTTCGAAAAAACCTCCGAACCCCGGCCCCGCCCTGACACGGTGAGCAAAGGCCCTGTAGAGATACAGGCCGCGCCAACGACGTGCTTTGGCACACGGGGCCGATAAGAGGATTTTTATTACCCCCAATGGCAAATTCGTTCCCACCGGAAATCGAACTCGCAACCTCTTGGGGGTGCCGCCGGAGAGCTGGACTAGCCAGTTGAGCCTAGCTTCCTTTGGCTTCGGGAAGCAATTTTTAAAATCTCCCTCAAGATCAAGAGTACAAGACAGACCATAAAAACTTACCGTCGTCGTTATTATCTGATTGTGCATTACAGTACATGCTAACACGAACCGTAGTAAAAGTAGCGGGACAGTAATTAACACACTGTCAACCGTTGACATGATGATCAATCAGAGCTGACAAATTAAAGCAGTCTCAAGTCCTGACCAGAACACTAACAATAAACTAAAAAGCGGTAGCTATGATGCGAGACAAACACATCAGGGCAGAGTAGTACGTGATCATGGTAGCGGCAGCGGCAGCAGCACAAATGGAGCCGTGGACCGTCGTCAGTCTCGGCGGTCACGCTTCGTCGTCGCCGGCGACGACGGTGATCTTGCCCTGGTCGAGCAGACTGTAGAACTCGCGGGTGCGGCGCTGGTTGCTCCAGTGGTGGAGCTTCCACAGGTACCCAGCGAAGAGGCCCAGGCTCATGCCGTACACGATCTCCCTCAGCACGCTCGGCGGCCGCCCCCGCCTTCCCGTGGCCGTTGCCGTCCCCGCCGCCGCCGCCGCGGCGTGCGTCGCCACCTTGTGCGCCGTCGTCGACATGGCTGCTGGCCTGCTGCTTGCTCTTGATAGCGTAGCCTATGTATGTGACTGACTCGTGAGAATGGCACGAGCTGACGTGATCGAGGTGCAGCTGCATTTGGGGCATTCCAAACTCCAAAGTGGCGAGAACTCCGAGAAGCTAGAGGGAAGCAGCAGCGCGCCGTGTCAGCTGAGAAAGCAAGCACGTCAGCACGTGTGGCGGAGCTGCGCCACGCGTGTCGGCTCCGCTGCACGCGGCAGGAATGACGCCGCTCACCATGCACGTGACAAGCGGCTTGCCTTTCGGTCGGTGCGTTCAGCTTGTATGGGTCCTTTCAGGTGCTCGATTTGTGACCTCTTTTTGCATCCATGATTCGATTCAGTCCTATTTTGCCCTACTATCTGCCTCAATAGAAACACACGCCTCGCTCTTCAGGCAATTAATTTCTTTAAGTTTTACTGTTGACTCCGTTGTAAATTATGATTCGTTTGATATTTTTACTTTAACTTTAATCATTCGTCGTATTCAAAGTTTTATATAAAATACTACTTCTTTTATTATAACATGTTTTATTAATAAAAATTCCTCAAGAATGAGTGGTTAAATTTGAGATAAAAATGTTAAAAGAACTATAATTTGAAATGAAAGAAAGACCAATCTATAAAAGATAATGTAACCGTAAACGTATTTGTTATAAAACTTACTAATATCTGTATACTATAGGAGTATATAATAAAAAATTGGACTTCTCGAAGAGAAGAGAGATGCATGTTTTTTACATGAAAACTTATCTAGTGTAAACTAATATCTCCGTACAAACCGTACAAACCAACTGCTTGGGAGAGGTAAGAAGAGTGTGACAATCACACTTTTGCAAATACCTCCTACAACCTCTTCCATGCTTTTGCAAATCTCTAAATCCCCCCTCCCACCTCTTCTACACTTTTGCAAATCACTCCTCTCGTCTTTCCTGCACAGTTAGTTTGCACGGAGATGTTAGTTTGTATTTGATACGTTGTCTTTTTACATAGGTTACTCAACCGAAATGTCGCCATCTTGCACTGTTGGCATTTCGACACGATCTGACTTGGGCCTTGTTTAGATGCCTCAAAAAGGCTAGAAATTTGACTCTTTCTCCATCACATCAAATCTTATGTCGTATGCATGAAACATTAAATCTGTACTATAAGGAAAATCTCTCCAAGGCAAAATCCTACCATCAGGATCAACGACTCACAGCACCCCTACTACAGAGACGACGGCTGAGATTAGAAGTTTGATGCGGCATCTAACGCATTAATACCGCCGCACGAGTGGCGACTCCGTCACTACTGCTCCGCTCACGGTTCGATTCCCGCCTCCCACGTTTGTTGTTCTTTTTTCTGGGAAAAAAAAGACGCCAGAGCCCTAAGCCGCATGCCTTTTTTCCAAAAAGAAAAATTTCCTCTCTCCTCCGGTCGCTTTCCCTCCCTCCCGTCCTAGCGGCGCAGAGATCGAGCTCGAGCGCAGCCGCCTCCGCCGCTCCGCCCCTGCCTCCCCTTTCTCTCCCGTCCTGGCGGCGCAGCGAGTGTCCCCGCCGTCGTCCTCCTCTCGGCCCCTCCGTCGCGTCTCCTTCCTCCGGCGGTGGCTCGCGTCCTACGCGTGGCCACGGCGGCGGATCGGGATCCGACGGGGGCTTCATCGGCGGCGGCAAGGCGCTTGGAC
>DXKC01000486.1:0-19335 GCA_031170775.1 Cymbopogon citratus
CAGAAATTCAATGCTGTCAGGTCATTTGCCCTACTCAGATTGCAGAACTTACCTCTTTCCTGATCCGATCAAGCTCGTCGGCACTGCAGCCAATGATCTTCTCTGCATGCTCGTTGAACACGGACACCCATGCCTCACCAGTGGGATCAGAAACCTTGATGACCATGATGTATCTGAAGGAGGCAGGGAAACAATCAGACTTGGCACCAAATAGATAACAGTGGCAGGCTTCTGCTAACAAATTTTACCTCAGTGAGCATTCAGAGTCATTCTTTTGGCATCCCTCACACCAGTATCCAGATCCAAAAGCTTCAGTCACCTTCTTGTTGCAGGTCTTGCAAGCACGGTACCACATATTCTGATCAGGCTTGATGTGGCTTATGAGGCAATTCAAACTGAAGAAAACAGGCTGCAAGGCAAAAAGAAGTCAAATTGGGGCTTCTCCAAATTTGCAATTTTAACATTCAAGATATAAATGGTATCATATTTCAGTGAATATTCAGGATCATACCTTTTCCTGGCCCATAGCAGGATCACTGGTGATGTGAGACAGAAAAACTCTATCAGAGTACATAGACTTCAAGCCACCAGCCCGTGCAGCACCCATTTCTGCACCAATGGGTGCCAGTGAAGTATCTTTGCCTTCAGAGTCATACCTATTTGACAAATTATGTAAAGTCTAAGCATACTACACTGGTTAAAAGCATACAGCAAGCTCACATCATTCAGGAGAAAAGCATTACCATGATTTAAGTTGCTGAGCCTCAGGTAGGTCTGGATTAATTGCAAGAGTACTTTTGCCTATAGTTGAAAGAGACACACCTACAAGACAAATTTCAGCAGGGAGTTATCACAACACACTTTCAGTAACTTACTGATTTCCAGGAAGAATATTGAACAGAGATTAGATGATATACCTTGGAAATCAGATACTTTTAGGCTCTTAATCGCAACAACAGGAGAACTGTCAACCATGTCCAAAAGCTCTTGGCCAGTCGTAGTAGCAAGATCATTCCAGAGAGAAATATTAACAGTTTTGCCACTGCCAAGAAATGAATGAGTCAATTAGGGACAGATTCATTATGAAATTATTGTTATTATTTTCATCATTAAAATAGTAGTGCCAACATTGTTTTGTTAATCTATGTTAAATTTAGATCACAAAGATATGAAGTTTTGATAGATATAGAGAATTAATTTGAGACATGGACTTCTATCTGTTATTAGAGCAATTATAAGCAATATCACTGAATGATTGTATTGACCTATTAACAAGGTAAAGGATCAAGTGATACTTACGAGTCATCTGCTACAACAATGTCACGCTTTGGTATTGTCTCATTGTCAATCTTTCTCCTAACGCTGAGTGTAGGAGATACACTCTGAAGCACACCAACAATATCTGAAATAATGCATAAAACAGTGAGACACTACATCCAACCTGAAGAAGTAAAACCAACTTAATTCCAATAACTCTGACATACCTACAAGCTCCCTGCCACCAACATATGGCCCTAGCTGATCAATCTTGACAAAGTTGTATTGCACTTGCGGGATGAAAGTTTCCCCCTCTGCTTCTTCAATGATAGCATTCTCATTTAGTGACATCTCATAGTCATTATGGACAGTCTTGAACTGCTTGTTGGCAATTCTAAGAGATCCTTTTGAGACATAATAAACCTTTCCCAGCTCAAAAATTGGATAGAACTTCTTTGCAGCCTCATTAAACATGGTGGCCTGGATCTGGGTGCCCTGTGCATACACAAATTCAGAGAACATCAGCTCATGAACCCAGAACTCACAAAAATGCACTTAAACATGAGAACAATGCCATCAGAGCACTTACATCCTCATCAGTGAGCTCTACATTGAAGACACAGCCTTCTCCACGAGCATTCCTGTAGGTCCTCAGATTGCCTTTGCTTGTGACCCGCACCTTAATGACCCAGTTACCCTGGTAGGGGTTCAGAGTGATCAAAGGATGGACCCTCCTTGTCATGGAAAGACGCGCAGCGGGAGCAGCACTGCACGAACAGAAGTATAATAATGAACTGTAAATCTAAATCCTCAGCAGACTCAACCAGAACATCAAATGACATGGACTGCAGTTGCAAGCACTTACTTTCCACGCTGTTCATGCACGATCTGGGACGCGGACTTCACTTCATGCTTGGGCTTCATTGCGACTGGGGGAGCATTTGCTTGCTCAGCCACAACCACACCTTCGTCCTTAGGCTTCAGCACAATTGGAGGCTCCTCTTTCTTGGCCCCGCCGTTGATCTCGGCGTCGAGGGCTTCGCACACAAGTTCGCACTTGACGACAATCAAGACTCTGGTAAAAAAATCACAGTGATTCAGGAAACCAAGGGAAACGCCGAATATGGGAACAGTTGCCAACATTAGCCCCCCTCATGGTGACGAAAGGAGGGAGGATGGAGGGCACTTACTTGTCACTGTTGCCTTTGACGGAGTTGCAGGTGTAGTCGAGGATGCGGATGAGGCCAAGGTTCTTCAGATTGCCGGAGCGGACCTCCATCGCGAAGCTGGTGGGGAGCATCGCCTTGATCTTATCCTTCCCGTCGGTTGCCGTGAAGCTGCAAGGCAACAACAGATCCAAAAAAGCGGAGGCTCGTCAGACCGGCTGACAGGATCCACAACTGCGGTAAGAACAGAACAGATCCGCCGCCCGACGGAACGAAAACTAGCAAAGATACTAGATCCAGCGCGGCCAGGGAAGGGAGGAGGTGAGAACTCACCTGAACCGGGTGCCGATGGGCTTGAGGTCGAGGACCTGGACGACGAGATCCGGCACGGCGCCGTCGGGGCCCGTCGACGGGTTCGCCAGGAGGTGGGACACGGCGCCCGGCGTCACCGACTTGGCAGCGTCCATGGCTCCTCTTTCCTCTCCCTGTCGAATCGCCTCCCGGAGGAAGAAAGGAAGGTAGGTTTCGCGTGGATCGGTGGGAGCGTGGGGGGAAACCTTGAGCGGCGGCGGAGAATGAAGATGCGTCGAGCGGCCAAGGCTGCGCGCGCTTATAAGGCAGATTTGGGGAGGAAATGGCGGGAGGAGAGCGGCGCTCGGGGTTTTGCGCGTTTTTTAGCCTTGCCGCCGCGGGGTTCGCTGCTAGTTTCGTTTCGGCTCCCGGTTTGGCGCTCGCGCGCGAGAAATTTGAGAAGTTTTGGCGCCGGGGAAGGAGGCGGGCGCGGGCGCCGCCGCCCGAGTGGGTAAACGGATGAGCCGTGGGCCGGCTGGGCTGGACGCAGGCCCGTTTGGCATAATGGTGTTTCCCTTCTAAATTAGCATTATGGTTTTATTTGCCTCGTTAATGCAGTTTTTACTATTTTTAAGAAAATAATAAATATAGATAATAAGGTTTTTAAACCGTAAAAAATATAAAGAAGTTTCTAAATAAATTAAAAAAACTAGAGATATATTGGGACATGACAATCCAAATATAATATTTAAAAATTGTGAAAGTATGTCTGGAAGCTTCCGAAAATAATATTTAACTCTAGGACAATGGGGAAATGTCTAGAAAAAATCATTTCCCAAACCATTCTAACTAATGTCTAAACCCTTGAAAAACTTTAAAGGGGTCAATATTGATAAGGGTAGCCGCAACAATCGACTTTTAAGCTACCTTTAATCCTTCCTCTCATATTTTAATAGAAGAGGGAGAAAATGTTAGCACTCAATAAAAAGCTAAGCTGTTGCACACATTCAAATTTACATAAGAGTATCATGTGGGGCTATCCAAGCTACTACAAATCTGTTCTAAATTATAGCTCATTTGAGTTTTTTTTCCCCTAAGTTTGACGATTTGTCTTGTTCAAAAAATTGTGCTAAGTATCACTTTTTTTTTTGTTATGGCTTGATCTATTAATAAATGTTCTTCACATTTTTTTTCAATAAAACGAGCAGTCAAAGTTGGGGTAAAGAAAATCAAACGAACTATAATTTTGAATGGAGAGTATGCGCTAAAGTTGTGGCTTGATTTATTAATAAATTTTCTTCAAGACTGACTTAAATTTGACTATATACAATTTTTTTTCAATAAAACGAGCGTCAAACTTGATGCAAAAAGAAAGTCAAACGAACTATACTTTTCAATAGAGAGAGTTATGCACTAAAGTTAGTATTATTGGATAAGTTGACTTAAAGCTAGTAAATAAATAACTTTAACCATGCGGGTGCCCAGTACCAGCCACCAGGGACTTCTCTTTGTCACACAATATAGTCAACGGCATGTCCCTGTGGATCCTACTCAGCCCACGGCAGCGGCAGCTAAAGCAACCCAGATAGTGCTTAGTGGGATGTGCCACATCAATTCCTTGCTTCATTCCAAATCAACACAAACAAATCACAACTTCACAGAGACGGGTGAAAGCCACTGTTAAAACAGAAGAAAGAAAGAAAAAGAAAAAGGAAAAAGCTAAATATAAGGAAACAAATGGAAAGGGGCAAAACACAGAAGCTTATGGACGCTTCCTAAAATGCTGCGTCCATGCTTCCATTTTGTTAATATATACTACATTTAGTTAACAAATATCATCTACTGGCCACCTTTTAGCCGCTGAAACACTGAGAACTTCTGCCCCTCGCTTGATGTTCTTGTACTGTCATCACTCCTACTCGGAAAAAAAAAATACTTGAGTGTTCTTCTGTAACTCGGTAGAGGCTCTCCACATCTGGAGTTTTGGACTGCTCTACAACTGCCATTGAGGAAAAACCAACATGAGTCATAAGAATTATTGTATGCAAATGGGCTGCAAAGAAGGGAAGGAGGAAAATAGTACAAGGGGTATCACACAAATGATAGCAAGAATGTTGAAGCCTTGTGATGTGGTCCACTATGATAGACAATGAATCCTAATGACATTGGAAATGCAGACATTACAACAATTGGACTTGGACAAGCACTTCATCTACTTCCAACTAAACTTGAACAGACTGAAGGAACAAAAGAATGGCATATCTGTTTCTAGTGAGATTGATTTCAATTGTTTCATGGAGCATACAAACAAATGAGAAAAGCTTAAGCTTAAGCAAGTGAAAAGATGCAGATCCCTGCGTAAATTTCTACAATTGAAGCAACTAAACCAGTACACATCAAACATAAGCAGGATACTCATACCAAGTACACAAAATCTATGGTTTTCTCAACAAATATGCAATTTCAGAATTCTGACTACACTAACAAATAGGTAGTTTCTTGTCAATAAGATTTCAGATCAGTGCGTCTATTGGCTCTAATGCAATGTGCCACCTTACAATTAAAATAAACTGCACACTTGGCCCAACAAGGCAACAAATACAGAAAGTTAAACATAACAGCCCACTAACCTGTATGGTATGTTCATAAAACATAGTTAGACCTACACAATTATGAAATATGAATGTTCGTCCAAAAACCAAAAGAAACTATATGAGCATTAAATTAGAAGCACATGTCATTTATGTGTCGTCTGTTTCCACGACTGGAAATTAGAAGCAAAAAAAGTAGAGCACATGTCATTTATGTGTCGTCTGTTTCCACGACTGGTAATTAGAAGGCTTACATTTTCCATGTTTCAAAAGTTTCCATACGATGATTGCAAATATCGCAGAAACATTTGCAATGAAATCAAAGGTTATCAATACATCACTCCAATCTATGTCTATACAAAAGGCACGCTCTTAGTGAAATTTTTACATGACACTCAAAGCTAATAGTAATATTACAACACTACAGTTACTGTCATAATAACTAGTGCGGAGAAAAATATGCATAAACCAAGCATACATTTATTATGTTTGCCACTTTTCTATTTTCCATCTGTTTTTTGTCCCTCTTTGAAAAACAAAACTAATTCCCCTCATCTATAGACTTTCATCTTCACCTTCCCAACACCTCCATTATCGTAAGCCATGCTAAAATTTCCATCATCTTTATCTTTTATAAAATATAATCTTTCTTTTCCTCTAATATCTCTAGTGATGATACTTTTAGCATGCTAAAAGCCTGCATAGTTGAAGCCTACAAGCACTACTACAGTGTACAGTAGTATCACTCAATACCCTGGAAGGGCCATGTCAATAAAGCCACAAGTCAACAATCATAGGACATTGGTATCACATACTAGCAGTCTAGCACAATAATCATATCATTTAATCATTTGCAGTTGCAGTTGCAATGCGTGAACAGTAAAGAAAGAAAAAATAGCTAAAACATCGACAAGTTGCAAGAATTGGATTTTTTTTTTTTTGAGAGCATGCTTATGCGCGTATTTAAAACACACTGACTATAACAGGGAAACTCTATCCTATAAACACAAACATGTCAAATTGCAAGCAAAGCTGGTTGCAACATTCATGCTATCAATTAGTAGGCCACAACAATAGACTAGAAAATAAGAGATCAGGACAAGATCAAACTTTACCCCAGTGCAGCATATGGACTAGTTTTGCCATCCTATGGAAAATAAGCTTTTAAAGCGATTGCTGGATATCTTCTGCAAAGCCTTCTTTGCACCTGGCACGTCAGCATCAGACAGCTTCTGTAGATGCTGGCAAGAACCGGCATCAGCAAGTCGTTGTCGTGTCCCGTTCCCACCACCCATGGCAAGAACTAGAAGGATTGAGACTGGATACTTCTTATCAATCTCCTGAAACCGGGGATCAAGCATCCGCACAAATCTTGTTAAACTCTTCTCATCTCTGACAAAAGCCTTCCTATTAGACTTCAAGCTAAACAAAGCAAGCAGTGCACGGCCAGCTGACTCATGTATTGTCGCTGGCTTAGCCATCTCCATCATCTTAACCAGCGTACCAATGCATGGTACCATACTCCTCTTAGTGTCATCACTCACATTAGGTGCAAGGTCAGCAATGATATCAGCAGACATTTGTTGCAACAGGATGCTACCACTGCAGCATATGAGGTCCGTCAATCGTGCAAAGAACAATTGTGATGAACAAAGAATTCTGGTGGCAGCAGGGGCTGATGTAAGTGCATGTATAGCACGCAGTACAGAATCCTGGAGATCCTGATCAGTGGCGACATGCAGTGCTTGTAAGAGTGGCGACAATGCACCGGCTTGCACAATCTGGTTCTGCGTCTCATGGTCACCCATCGAAGCAAGCGACCAGAGGCAGAGAGCAGCATTCTTCTGCGTCTCAGCAGTGCCACTGGCAAGCAGATCAACAAGAACAGGCAAACCACTCTCCTCCACCAGGGTAGAGCGCACATCATCGATGAAAGAAACATTCTTGAGTGCTGCCACGGCAAATGCCTGCAATGTGGGGGATCCAGAGCCAGGACGGCAAGCATTAATCAAGATGGACAATCCCCCATACGCCGACAGAGCCCACGCGCTGCCGGCATCGCCAGTGATGGCCACAATGGCCGCAGCAGAGCGCTCACGCGTGGCGGGCGGCGAGCCTGAATCGATGACGCGCAGAAGTGGGCCGAGTCCGCCTTGGTCGAACACCACCCTCCGGGACGCAGCGCAGGCAGTGGCAAGGTGGGCCACGGCCATGACCGCACGGTCCCGCAGCGCGGAGTGGGACGACGCGTCAAGCAAGCGGAGCAGCGCGGAGACGTCCCCTTCGGTGGCGACGACCTCCGCGGCCTCCGCGGTAGGGTCGTTACCCAGCAGGTCGAGCAGCGACACCAGCGCCTGGAGCTTGAGGTCCAGCGCCCCGATCTGGAGGCGCGCAAAGGCGTCCCGAACGAAGAGGGACTTGTCTGCGCGCGATGCCGCCGGCGCAGGCACCTGCAGCACGATGTCACTGGGAGCGGACGCCGCGGAGTCGACTGAGAGCAGCCCCGAGCGGAGGAGCAGCGAGAGGTCGTGGAGGACCAAGGAGAGCGAGGAGGCCACCATGTCAAGGTCGCTCTGGAGGCGTAGCCGGCCCCCGGGGAGCCCGGGATCCTGGCACTGTGCAGAGAGCGCGTGGAGGGAGCGGAGGGCTGGGAGGAGCGCAGCCACCAGGTCGGCGAAGAGCGGGTGGGACGGGGCGGAGGCAGGCGCCGAGGCGAGAGAGGACTGCAGCGCGAGCAGGGTGGCCTGGAGCGCGCGCCAACGCGAGTGGAGCGCCCTGACCGACGCCGCGGCCAGCAGGACGGAAGGGAGGAGGCCGTGCAGGATCTGCGCGAGCGCGTCGGCCGCGGCTGCCGGTGGCGGCGGCGGCGTCATGGGCGATGGCGATGGCGGCGGGAAGCGGGAGCGGAGCGGAGCAGTGGGGAAAGCGGAAAAGGGGAGCGCGGCAGCGGCAACACATCACATGGTGTGCTGCGTGGGCGTGGGGTAACGGACGGACACGATTCGCTTCCGCGGAAAGGAAAAGGCTGTGCGGGAGTTCGCCGAGCTGGCCGCGGAGGGAGGCCGGCTTCGCTCCCCTCGCGGTGGTCAGGATCGGATTCGGATCGGAGGTGGCACCACGACATTTACTTATCCATATATGACCGCCTTTAATTCGCGCTGTTTTTTTTTCCTTCAAAAAGAAAACGGAATAAGGACATACTCCCTCCATATCGGATTTAGAAATCGTTTTAAATAAGATTTGGATCAAACATTGGGAATATAAATCATCAATAACTTTTAAATTATTGAGTTTGCAAACGTAAAAATTATATGAGTAGATACTTTCATAAATGTATACATATATTATTTTTTTATAAATTTTTTTTATAGAGACAAGAGGTCAAAGTTGTGTTTTGGAGACCGTGCCGCTGTCCGATACGGAGGGAGTACAGTACGCTGGTCGATGATGAAGGCGTGTGCTTATATTTGTTCTCCGTACCAAGCGTAACTGAATTTCGTTGCCATACATAGCGATGTCAGTCCATTTCGTTCATTGTCATACGTCCGTCCATTTTTCTTCCTCGCTGGCCAGAAAATACTGGGCAAGTGGTGGAGGCGGGCGTATGACGATCTTTGGCCCTGGGAACAGTCACAAGCAGCATGTGGACCTGCTGTAGCAGTAGCCGCTCAGGTATCCAATCGACAGCAGTACAGCACAGTGTATCCATCTTCTCATCTTCAAATTCAAATCAAAACCCGAACAGCGGCAAACAAATCAAATCGACACGAGGCCTGGTTGCTCACGACGCCAGGGTGGTGCTCGGGCAATTGTCGACGCCGCAGGCCAGGACGTCGCGGTAGTCGCGGGAGACGGTGAAGTGGTCGTGCACGCTGCCGTCCCGGCTTTTCTTGTACTCGAACAGCAGCGTCGTGTGGTTGAACGCCGTCAGCTTCGCGAACCCAAAGTCGCGGTCCCGCACGTGGCTCCACCGCGCCTGCGCGACTGTGTAGTCGGCGAGGCTGGCGCCGCCGCCGCCCACCACGACGTGCGTCGTCGCCGTGAACGCGCCGGTGTAGAGGTCAGATCCCTTGGCCACGCACACGTTCTGCATTTCACGCAAATCCAATCAGAGTGGTATACAAAATGAGCGTCAACTAGCTAAGCTTAGCCACAGGAGAGGAGATGGAATGGAGCAGAGAAGCACCTCGTATACTGGGCAGGTCCGTTCGTAGCCGTGGACGTGGCCATACATAGCGATGTCAACCTTGTACTTCTGCCAGAGTGATTGAAGGCTCTCGCGTCCCATGGGCTCCTCGGTTGTTCCTTCGTTTGCGTAGAAGGTGGCGGATGAGTAACCCAGAACACGGTGCGCGATAAAGATGAGCCATGGCTGTTTCTGTCTATCAACAGATGACAGGCAGTGCTCGATGAACTTGTACTGCTCCGTTCCTGGCCTCCAATCCAACTCGGTATTGGTTATGCAGAAACGGAACATCCCGTAGTCCATTGAGTACCTAGAAGGATAAGCTGATGTTCCATGAGAGCTTCTTGGAGACAAAATTGGAAAATACTGCAACTTTCTATTCTATGGGTAAATCAGATGGACTTTGATGCACAGCTCAACTCCATGAACAAATAGCTTCAACAGCACATTCTCCCAGCGAGGGAATTGTTTGTTTTTGTGGGCAAGTGAGTAATAAAATTTCAGCCATTTCAGCTTCAAATACCATAAACAGTTGTTAAACACCCTTTTGCCTTTCTATTCTATATTCAGAATGGAATTCTATATTTCCCTTTTTTAGTTGAACCAGAAAGATCTTTGCATTTGACCACCTATATAAGCAATGGCTCCATGTTTAATGCTATGCCTTCAGTCTTGACCGAATCCAGGGGGGTGGGGAGGGGACAGGAGGAATTTCATACCAGAACTGCTCGCGGTTTTCTGCTGGCACGTAGAACATATTCTGAGCTGGTACCCCACATTCACCACCTGAGTCAAGATTTCCGTAGAAAGATCCTGATCCAGGCCAATCTCTTTCATGGTTACCACTGCAACCACAAATTAGGAGCATCAGAAACATATTAAGCCTGTTCCATTTCATTATTATTTGTTCTGTTGTTAAGTTGGGATCCTGGACGAACCTCGCAACCATGTAAGGCACAGTAGAAGCAATGGGCTCAACCTGTGCAGTGAATTGATCCCACTGTGACAGATAGCCATTGGCATATGCGATGTCTCCAATATGGAAAACCACATCAATGTTCTTCAAGTCTTTAATTAGCTGGTTCGTTGTGTTAAGTGAAGCAGGCTCAAAGTCATTGAACTCATTTGAACCATCAACCTCAGCCTGATAAAAAAAAGTTTAAATGCCAACTTTAGTGTCAAGGAGTAAAAAGAAGTCTCATCTACTTTTGAGGAAACACTTCCTCCTGTACTAATAAGCAAACAAAATTAAACACATTAGCAGGCCACTAATCTCCTTTTTTCTTGCTTGTTAGTTTAAGAAGAGAAAAGTGGCTAATATTTCCAGAACCAACAAAATTAGCCTTCTGCCAATAGCTGTTAGCAGGCATTGATCTAATAATTCTACTGCATGTCTGCATAGGTTAACGAAAGGCCAAGCATCTTGCAGATTTTGACATTGAATTTGTACCTTGCCCATATCCCCAAAAATTACAACACGTTGCAAAGAGTCTTCCCCAGGAAAAGGAGGTGCTTTGAAGCTATACTGACGTCCCCAAACTATAGAACCATTTAAAATGTGATGACCAACTTGGTAAGTGTACCTGAAATTTGAACTGATATGTAAAACTTGCTGCCCCTTGCAGTAGCACAAATGAATGAGAAATAGCCAAATAGGAGTGAAATGAAGATGAAAAAAGGTTGGGTAAAATTCAATTACAAGAAATTGGGCCATAAGTCCTTGAGAAAACTTGTGTGTATGAAACCAGGATCACGCCAACCAACTGTCCTTGCAGGAGGACCTGACATAGAGCCATAAAGGTACACAGTAATCATAATGTTCTTATTAGGTTGCATAGCAATGCTAATGACTCATTGGGTTTCATGAAAAGTGAAAACATCAGTCACGCTTAGCTTCAGAACATTGAAACACCAAATCCAATGCAAAGCATATGAACAGTTGGACATTGTAATCTTATCCTAAGATAGATCCCTACATTTCAGATAAAAATTGAGGATATTATTCTGTGTTTTTGCAGGATACAGTAAGAAAATTACTAACCACACATGGTGTTGCGACTGAAAGTAAGGGTGCCTGCAGGAGAAAGGATTTGGATTTGCCCTTGTATGCCCCATCTGACAAATGGTGTAGCCTCATTGGTACCATACCCACTTGTCCATGTCACTGTCATCTAGAGTCACTAAAAAACAGTAAAAATCTTGTAGATATAATGTGATTTCATTCCTGAAAGCAGTTATGTGCACTTTTCCTTGAAAACCTTGATAACTATGAATAAATTCTAAAGGTAAAACTAGAAGTACTCATCTAAGTAATAACTAGCTGAAATATCCAAGTCTGTTTTGAGTTACTTTAAAATTATTTGCGAATTAATAATTTGATCAAAAGAAAATGTTACCTTACAGATACAAAAAAGGGTGCATTAGAGAAATGAACAGAATTTGTCACCTATATTTGCATTCAATAAATTTCTTTTGTGGGTCATATAAAACAATGTTCAGTTGATATTCCCTCATTACTTACAATGGGAAAAAATGAAAATGATACTTACTTCATTCCAGGATTTTCCTTGTGCTAAGCGTGGGTACACTGGAGCCTTTGGGTTGATGAAAGTAACACTCTTTGAGTGGGCGATGAGCTTTGGCTGTATTATTACACAAAAAATGAACAGAGTCATGCTAATGCACATACTAGTTATCCATCATGGTATGCAGACAAAGATACTGAGAATGGTAACAAAACTGGCAGTATTATTAGTAATACAAAAATACAAAACACAATGGCGCATTCAAAATGGTTCTATTTTGTTTTAAAGACGACTCATTGCTGAAAATCTAGTTGAGAGACCCTTTTTTTTTGGAAACTAGGTGAGAGACTTTTACTAGCGCACCCTGCAGTACAATAAATTGATTCACAAAAGGTAGAGCATTTATCATTCTCAAAAAAAAAAAAAAAAAAAGTAGAGCATTTAGCACATACATTCGACAGGCCTCCAGAGAACAATGCAAATGAGAAATCCTCTCTCTGATTTATCATCTGAAGCCTCAAGGATCCCTTTCCAGTGTTTCCATAATCACGGTTCGTGTAGTTTGCAAATTGGAACTGCCGAAATATGAAGCCTCCTTCAGCATATGTTCAGATAAGAGTTTTGAAGTCACCTAAACTCCACATGGAGAAAGCCACAAGAAACTAACCCAACCTTGATAGGAGCTGTGCATAAAAGAGGGGGCTCCACCCATTCGTTCTCTTGTGGACAAATAGAATCACTGACAAACTCAAGGAAACAAAATAAACAAGCTCAGTCCAGCTTTCCATTTAGCAAGAAGCATGCAGTATTCTACCAAAGCAAACAGCAGACAGTGTATAAGTCTATACTTGAAATTAGCAGGAGAGAAGACTCCAATCCAGTCATCCTTCGAAGGACTGGGGTTACTATATGTGACGGTCACCCATTCTCTGTCCTTCCCCTGCAACAAATAAAGCAGCCGATAATCTAATTGCAGCAGAGTGAACCATTAGAGAGGGCAATGGCCCAACATATAACCCTTGTGCTGCAAATTTAAGTCCTATTTCGACATTCGAGCATCGAGCGTGCATATTTCCAATGAAGAATTGCAAAATTTCAGCCCCGGATTGCCACAAATCTCTCAAACTACTGTGCACGCATACTCGGAAGAGCTTAGAGCACCTCGAGCCCACGAACTGATGCGCCCACTCGAATTAGCCTGAGGCGCCAGCGTTTCAGAGGGCTCACCTCCAGGCCGAGAAGGGCCGGCGACGCGTCGACGAAGGCACCCGGCTGGGGCGCAGCGGTGGCGCGGTGGATGGCGATCCTCGACAGCGGCTGCTCGTCACCTCCCGCCGCGGCGGCGCCGGCACTGGCGAGAAGAGCGACCAGCGCATACACCGTCACCGCCGCCGCCGTTCTGAGCAATGACAGCATCGTGCTCGGTTGCAGCCAGCAGACGAACTCCTCCCGCTTTCTGTATACCATTTTGTGGAATAAAAGCGAGCCAGCCAATCAAAGAGTGACGTCTAATCTAAGCTAGTACAAAGAGCCTGAACCTGACGTACGACCTTATACAAAATACTAATGGTGAATCTGAAGGTCATTCTGAATCTGAAAAGCAAATTTCAGAAACCCCGAGCAAACTGATGGCCTGTTCGGGGCCTTACTCACAAAGATAACCTTCATTGTAATGGATCTCCAGTTTCATATTCGGGATAAGGCCTTGTTTAGATTTAGATGCCTTCTAAATTTCAAAAGTTTATAAGATTTTTCATCATATTAATAAAAGAAATATTTAATTACACAACTTACATGTAATTTACAGGACGAATTTTTTAAGCTTAGTTAGTCTAATGGTAGGACTATAAACGAAAGTGCTACATTGCTACTAAATTTTTACAAGCGCATCTAAACAAAGCCTAAGCATCGATGCTTCATATACTCAGTTAAGCAACGGAATATCAAGGGCATTTGGATCCGATCTAGGCTAGTCCGGTGATTACTTGAGGTTTAACCGAATATCTAGAATATTTGGATCCGATCTAGGCCGGGCCGGTGATGACTGCAGGAGATCTCCACTTTCGACTTCCTAATATTAATAACCTGATTTTGAACATGTCAATGAGAAGCCGAATTGAAAATTACCATAGCACATGTCCTGCCATTTAAAAGTGCTTCCACGAGATGCCTGATTACAGAAATGGCAGACTCGAACAATTATATAATACTGACATTAAAATGTTTCGAGTTCAGCAACCAACGTCCAATCTAAAAACAAAAAGTCATCATATGTGAGCCAAAACAGCATACGGTTCATTTTGACTATGCTACAGTGAAAAAATCAAAGAAATCTCATTGCCTGTTAGAATTACTACGGAACAAGTACAAGGAGCTCAATTGCATCTGATTCAGAAGATGCACCAGGGCAGGCGAGCATCCTTATCAGCAATTTTGATTTCACAATTGACTACGTTAGAAGACCCAGTTTTAAACAGCCCAAAATGGCTTCTGCTCTGAACCAGAAGTTGGGTTGCCCTTAGGTATGTTGTCTGTCACATCAATATCGTCTTCATCGTCATCATCTCCATAATCAATAAGTTTCAGCAAAGTATCTATAAATGAACACCAAAGGTAATATGTAAACTAGTGAGGTTAAATCATATCCTACACACAAAGGAAATTATTGTGTGCAATATTACCAGACACAGGTGTGCCTTTTGTTTGTTCTTCAAGCTCCTCTGGTCGTCGTTGAGATGGTAACACTGATCTTGCATCCAAGGGCCTTGGAGGTGTTGTCAGCTCCTTTAAAGCAAAAATCTTGTTCTCATTTCTTGACAATAACTCATATGAAGGAAATTTTGGTAGCGGCGGAGGCATGCTCTTAGATGGTGGCGGTAGCATGTTTTTGGGTGGTGGCGGCGGAGGCATGCTCTTAGATGGTGGCGGTAGCATATTTTTGGGTGGCGGCGGCGGAAGCATGCTCTTAAACGGTGGCGGTGGCATGTTTTTAGGTGGTGGCGGCAGCATGCTCTTCAGGGGTGGTGGTGGCATCTTAGCGGATATAGACAGATGTGATGGCATATCCGCTTCTTCTGGCGGAAGCATTCCATCTGATTCAGGATGAACTTTCTTTGGAAGTGCAACTGATGAGCTCCCAATGTTACCTAAACTATCTAAACCTGTCTTAACAAATTTGGACCCCTGTTGTGAGTTCTGGAAAGATGAAAAAAAACAAGAACACTCATCCATCAAATTCCTGTGTGTTAAGAGTAGGTAATGCACAATGGCATGCATAAGAATGAAATCAGAAACAATTTTGCATACACAACACAAATGAGCATATTTCATATGGAAGCACAATACTAGTTACATGACTCTTGTCAGGTTCAGAATGTTATCTTAATTTTGAAAGATAAAATAGATATGGTGTCATATAGTTTTCATATCGGGAGGGTCTATAATAACATAACAAAGATATACACATAAGCGTAGGAGACAATGCAGGAAATTAACCCTAAACCCTAAATTAACAATACCCTGAATCTCTGAGTCTGCTTAACTAAGTGAAGAAGTTTCAAATGGAAGTAGCTTCTGTAATTTGTATATTTATATTGCTTGGAAACTTCCACTGAATGAGAAGATTTTGCAAATGCAAAACTCTCCAAAGAGTGGAAAGAAATAAAATGCATCAAAACCTACTAACAACAATACATTAACTTATCAACTAATAACAAGACTACACCAACCAACCAATTTCAAAACTTAAGGCATGCTAGCAATGTTAATCAAAACTAGTGAACTCTGTAAGCGAAAAGAACAGATCAAACGCAAAAGGTTAAATTTCTATTTCCTGAAAAAAGTAAGAAAATATTTGAAGAGCTCTGCATCTTGTCAGTTACACTCCACAGCAAATGCAACGCCCAACTTGTTACAAGCCTGTGAAAAAACCCACATGTATTGCCACCTGTGAGCTTCAGACAAGGTCAGAGAAAATACCTGGAATGAAATGAGATGTTAGAAGCAGATAAAAGAATACAACAAAAAACGTTGATGCCAATCAGGCAATCCAACTATTGTTTTTAATAGTATTGTTAAATTTGGACTGTTAGTCCATTAAGCGAACTGCAAGAACTACAGGAGCGAGCAAAGTTTGTTTCCTTCAAAAGGTGCTAAACAAGAACTGAACAGTAAGATCATTATATTCCTTCAGGTATAAGTATAAAACATACGATCATGAATTGCATGTGGAATATTTGCTGCGTTGCATCAAATCTCCCGGTCAATCAAAAGTCCTCTCCTTGTTTCAAGGAGGCATCATAAACAAAAGGGCAATATTTTTATGCAGAATATTTTGATGTTAATAGATGTCACAATGTCATACCAAGTTTTTTCTTGTAGTTGACAGAGCAACAGTGTACAGTTGCAAACAAAAGCAAATATGCCAGGAATTCCAAATCCTGATATCGAAATCGCGTTGGAAGTTGTGTTTTGATAAGAGTCAATGGGCTATCAAAAGATGGATCGCACAAGCCAAGCTAAGAAAGGAGAGAACAAATAAGGATGAGTAGGGAAGATGTCATCAAATCAGAATAGGCATCTAGTGAACACCACATGGATGGAAATGGAAGGGGTAGCCATGGAATTTAGATTAATCACATGTGAGGTAATACAGAGAAAAGGAGGAGAACAAAGGGGGCAGCAGAACAAGAACATACAAAAGAAGAGCTTAAAAAGGCTGCAACAGCTCCTGTAGTTAAGACTTAAGAGTTAAGTTGAGGCTATATCAGAAAGAAAAACAGAACTAATTGTACCTGACTTTCTGTTGCTGGACCTTTTGAAATCGGTAATTCCTGGAATTTTCTTCGGGAACGTTTATCCATCTCCACATTCAAGGTTGAGTCCTCCTTGGTCGCCATGCTTGTTGGTGTGGATGTCACTGGAGCAGCCTGAGCTGCCGACGATGAGGCATGCTTGAGTGTGAATGCCACCTGCTGCAATGGAGTTGCTTGGGGATAAATGTCCCCATAACCACTGTAAAATGCCCCACCATTTACTGGTGGAATAGGATAGGCCATGTTACTGGGTGGTGGAACCCCAGAATATGTTGGAGCCCCTGATTGCACTGTCACTGCAGGAGCAACAACAGGAGCAATAACTCCAGTAGATGCAAAGGTATGTGTAGCTCCTGATAACACATTGGGCCCTAAAGTGTAGTGAACATCTGATTTCGCTCCTGAGGTGTCGGTACCAGCTAACAACTGCTGAGGAGGTGGAACAGCACCATATACTTTTGAAGAAGAAATTCTGTCAAAAAAAGTATTAACAAAATGAAAAGGATAAGACTCCTGTCGTATGATCCAATATCAAAAATAAGAGTCAGTAAGCTTGAATGCTTCATGATACTAAGAGTCAGTAAGCTTGAATGCTTCGTACAATCGCCTCCTTAAGAAAATAAGTATATTCAAAGGACAAAGCTGATAACATAAAGATGAGTTAATGACTAAGCAAAGCAAATACTTAACCAAGAAGGTGAGAATGCGGATGCAAAGGTTGTATTTCTCATAGAATGGAAAATGTGCAAGCAAACAAAAAAAGAATCAACATTAGCAAATTTGCATACCTGGAAGCACCGAATTCTGCTGCTATTGTATCCAGGAGATTCTCTGCCAAAACTTTTGCAGCTTCTAGGTTCTTTAAATGCATACTTGCGAGGTATAGGTGTAGAGGTTGTTGTGAGGCTACAATTACAAAGGATGTTATAGAATAAAATGTAAGCCTACAAATCAGGAGTTCCTAAAAGCTATCAAAATAATCACCAACCTTCTCCATGACAACTGCCAAGATTCTCTGAATCTTTCCCTCTTAGTACAACAGTGACCCCTGTTTCTCTCATGATATGATTTATGTACTGATCCTACAACAAAAAAAAAACAAACACCAACAGCACAAAAGCAGTTTCTCCCATCCAAATTGGGATGTCAGAGAAAGCTTTCTGATTAGATCTTTCAAAAAAATGAAAGAAAACAGCACATAAATTGAGTAATTAACAAATATAAACTAAGATACGCTAATAACAAAATTACAAAATGATTAAATAAAACCAGGATCATGTTCTACAAAAAACATACATTTGGACCACGGATTCGAGCTGCGATATTCAATGATGGATCTGCATCAAAACCCAAAAAAATCGAGGCACTAAAAGGACGAACAGCCTGTGAAAGATGAATAGGGATGAAGTTAAATGTCTCGAGCAGAATTTGTTATATAGTACAGCAAACATACTACTGATCCCCTTTCGCTCCCAAAAATTGGTAAATTTGCTCATGATATAGAGGATTACCTGTCCACCACTAGAGGAGAAAGGGACCGATGTAGACTCTGAGATTGTTCCTTGTTTCAATATTTCCTCAATCATTGAAGCTGCACGGTCAACTGCCTTAACGCGCTCAGCGGTATCTTTCAACTATTGAGAGGTCAAATGCATATTATGATCTTATAACCATTATTATAAGAAATGTTTATACAGGATTGAATATAGACTAGAAAAAAATAGCTGCATGCTGCTACTTATGACAATAACCTTGGCACTGATATCATGCAATTTTTTATTATAATACGGATGGATGATTCGAATTTAAAACATTAAAGAGGAGTATCATCACAATTAGATTGCATTACGAACAACAAGCAGATAAGCATTAGCACAATCACTGTTTTACAACATATATAGGGTGTTTGGTTTGAGGAGCAAGTTGATTCATCATCTTCTCACTCCTCTTTTTTTTGTTTGGTTTGTGGAATGGAATGGGTTGATCCATCATCACCTCATTGCTCACAAGCTAATAATTAGTACTAGTACGAGGATTGAGGAATGGAGTCATTCTACCAATTTGAGGAATAGACTCATGATGCACCACCCCATCTAGAATGGAGTGATTCCTCAAACCAAACACCCTATTAAGGCATGGAAGTCCAGTCCTTTTTAGTCTCCCTGACTCCCTATTTACTAGAAAACTTCAGTCATGGGTTGGATCTTTAAAGGCAGTTCTAAAATTCATACTCTTAATGTCCTTAATTCACAGTTTAACGCCCTCATAAGCAGTAGCAGTTAAACAAACAATAGTCAACTCAAGGCAGACATGACAGCTCCGTAACTTTAATATGGTGATCAAGTCAATAAGTTGTATTTGACATGGTATTAAAAATAAAACAACAATAAGATAATTGACACCATCATCATAGTTAAAAACATGAAAGAACAAGATGAAAAACACAATGAGATCTTCCAGTAACAGTTAATGCATGCAGACAGCCATAAAATGGTCCCTTATATA
>DXKC01000490.1:0-21165 GCA_031170775.1 Cymbopogon citratus
TAAGGGCTTTTACAACCAATAAGTGGGCTGCATTATAATACTTTCTTATGCCTCGATAGCCCATATCCCACGCGGACTCATCTAACGTTCAAACTGTTAACGTCTAACGCTTAAACTCGAACATGCAGATTGCAGGTTAAACAAGACCGAAAAGTTGTTATCCAATTTATCGATTGAGAGCAGGGAACAACAATTTGTCGAAATGATTTTTTCTCCATTTAATTGCTTCCAGTTTACAAGATGAACCAGTGTGGGAATCGGGTATGCAAGATACAGGCACAACTATCTCGACTGAACCTTCTATAAATGGTAGCCGCCAAAAGAACTGCTCCGCACCGTCATCTTGAAAATGGCATGAGATGAATACATTCACAACGAAAATCAGTAAGGTGGAGCTTGTGCCCATGCCACAGTATAGAGGATCTAGCTTCACAACTTGTATCACTGGATCGTCGCATAAGTTTCTTGTTTCATTTTCATCAGATTGCTCTCAATGTCTCTTAATACAGGTCTGTATCTGCACGAGATGGCAATGGTTTAATTTCACCTAGCAGAAACAGAGTGGGCTTAGGGCAGATAAGCAGTAGCAGTATATACTTACAAGCGTGCAAGGTTATTCTGTGCTTGGACTGCCTTCCTAAGCTCAGCTGAAAGTTTCATTATCTCTGCCGACAACCCCTCAGATCTGCTCTGTTCTTTTATAAGCTGATCCTATATGAAGAAAAGTATGTACATTGCAAATTACAATAAACTAATGGCATGGTTTTAGATAATTGACGACGATAACCAATAGTCTAAAGGGGGGAAAAAAGCTCCAGTGACTAACCTTTAGAGAAATATTCTCAGTCACCATTTCTGGTGGGTTTGAGATACTGTTTTCAATTTGCCCATCTGATTGGGTCGCGATATTGCTTACTTTCAACAGGCTAGCTTGTTCAAGTCTGAGTTTCTCCAAGTGGGAACGGAGCTCTTCATTTTGCTTCAGACAATCTCTAACCTGAAATTATGTTAAGTCAAGAGGCAGATTTCTTATGCAAATGGTTGATGCACGAAGTGACCAAGAAGGCCAAGGGCACACCTGGTTTTCCCATTGTACTGTAATAGCCATGGCTTCTTCATAAGAAGTAGATAAGGCTGAGTTCTCCTCAAACAGTTTCTCTATTTCTGATGATTGAGAATCAATCTGTCTAACACAGTAAAAAACAATCAACATTTGAGACTAGTATAATTCAAAAAGAAAGTAAAGCGGCATTAAGCACCTCCATTAGCAGTTTTTGGCGACTTCCCTCTAGCCTCTCAATCATCAAAGCCATATCATGCAACTGGTTTTCAAGTTTTTCCCTATCTTGCTGTCATAATGAAAATTGGGTCAGTGGCTAGGTACAGTTTGTATGAATAGCTTAAGCTAAAAAAATACCATGAACAGACAATACTATAGATGCAAGTAAACATTTCAATCACCCCTTAAATACTCTCTTAGGTTTTGACATATCCATCAGGACTGAAGGTGTTTCAACCATCCAGATTGCCAGTTGAAATGCACAGTAGATTATATTGGCTTTCTATACCAGAACATGGGGTTATGCAGCATACGTGCAAAAAAATTATCAGCAGAATTAACAATCTTAAAGTTTGTTAGATACATTACCATTGAAAATGCCTTGCGTGCAGCAAACTCAGAAGCATCCTCTGCACGGAAAGAAAAGATTTAATTCAAGGCTCCAATCTATGCAAATATTTTTTTTCTCGAACATGCAAGAAAATTGCATATATCATTTGATTAAGAAAGAAGAGTGCAAAAGGGATTAGAGAAACCCCCATAAGCCATGAGCACTAGCCTACTGGAATGCCCTAGCAAGTAACTCCTGGAGGCCTTTTGCTCCAGCAGCAAACCAAAGGATGCATTCATTTGTGAATTGTGACTTTGCAGCACCATTGAGATTCTGGATTTGCACCATTGAAGACAAAGTCGTTGCAGTTCTCAGCAAATATTATATCTAGACTCTAGAGTGTTGTCAGCAAGCATGCTTAATTCTGTCACAAGATAAGAACTACCTAGCATGTGGCAGTAATGCTACTATAGTATGGACAGTGAAGTAATCAAAGACAATGCAGAATGATAAACAGGAAGAGAACACATGCTACATGTTTACTAGCATGAACTGTTCTTCTTCCTCACATTATAAAAGACAGAATAACATAAGTATATCTATCCTCCATACCTGTAGCTTTCTTTGTCAACATAGTAATTTGGTCTTCCAACTGTTGCTTTTCAGCCTCCAGAGAAGCAATTCGGGTTTGCTCTTTGGCTAGTTTTTGTTGCTCTTGTTGCCTCAGCTGGGACTCTTCAGCCAATTTTTGTTGCTCCTGTTGCCTTAGCAGTGACTCTTGCTGTATTGTTAGTTTAGATGTAATGATTAGAGAAAGCATGAAACAAGATAGAACAGGCAAGATTTTTTGAATAAACCTTACCTTTAGCTGTGCCTGTAAATCTTGTATCTCCTTTTTCATGGCAACAGATTCCTCATTCGATGTTCCCATTGCATATCCACTATAAGAGTGGCCCATTACTTGCTGCTGCAGGGCATTTAGCTGTGCTCTCAAGGATGCTGAGTCTTCTTCTGCCTGTACATTTCAAGATTAGCAAAGTGATCATTCCGCTAATAAGGAACATCTTTCAATATATACCCTATACTGTTCTTCTTCTGCTTCTTTCAACCGTTTCTTCATGCTCCTGAGTTGAGCTAGAGCATCCTCCTACTCAGCATACCAGGCAAAACACACAATGAGACCATTGGACACATGACAACACAAAATGCAACAAAAAGCAAGTGTTTGATACCTTAGCAACTACAGCAGCATCTTTCTCCAAAGACACGTCATTCAAAGTTTTCTTCAAAGAGGGCACTACATTCCGCTCCTGCAGAAAACACATTAAGCCAAAAAAAATAAAAAATAAAAGATAACAAAAACCCAGAGCTCAGCACAAATAACAATATACTCTCTGAGACTCACGAGATCATTCAAACGGTTTACAAGGGCATCCTTCTCAACTTCCTTCTCAGCAATCTAGCAGAGACAATCAACGTCAGAAACTCCAAGTAATTACACAATGAAACCAAATTGCATAAAAGTACCTTGGACAAGAGCATTTTGTTTTCCCTCTCCAATTCCGTGTTGCCATTTTCAAGTTCTTGAACTCGAGCAAGAAGCTAGCATTCATACAAAAATGCTTGGTTACTCTCTGGAAAACACCAGGAATTTATATTTGCAACCAGAAAGCAATCTATCAACGATCGAGTGCTCATGAAGAGGCGAACGATATAGAATACTATAAACTGACCTCAGCTCCAGCTCTTTGGTTCCCTAAAGGTCATCAGCATTGGTAGAGCCATACATGGAAGGACAATACATCACAAAGTTAGCATCAAAACAAATCAAATTTAGAGAACATCACAATGAATAGTCACCAAATGAGGGGTGGAGAGAAGGATGTACGAACCGTGAGAGTCGACGTGAGACGCCGCAATCGGAAGGGCGTGCTGCATCCTCTCGGCGGCTCTCTTCTGCCGGATCTCCTCCAGCTGCCACAAACACGCGCACAAGATGGCATAATTGGGACCTCGGGTCTCAGATCTCAGAAGCTGGCACACTCGGATCTGCGCGCCATGTCATTCGAAAAAGGATCGAATTAAGGAGAAACGAGAAGGGGGCGTACGGTGCGGCGGCCCCTCGAGGCGTGGGCTTCCATTGCCGACGACCGATGGATCGATCTATTTGGGAGCTGCAGTTCTAGGCCGGCCGGAACTCCCTGGTTCCCTCCGTTCTCCGATGCTGCGGAGCCGGCCGAAGCTCCCTTCAATCCCCGATGCTGGGGGAGGCGAGATGGGCGAACGGGCGAGAAACGGCGGAGGGAAGTTTGCGAATCACATCCGCAAGTGTCTTCGGGTCAAAGGTTCGTGACGGTGTCGATCGAGCGAATGTTGGACGAAATAGCACCCACTCTGTCCTAGAAAACTTGATGCATTCCTTTTAAATATTTTGTAATTAGCGATGGTCAGATAACTTATATTGGGCACTGATCTTTCCTAAATAAATGTTCTAAATCACCAAGTATTTTTTTTATGGAGGGAGTAGCACGTATAGTACTCGACTCGTTAGTAATTTTATTTTTCTTTCCCTTAAGTTCAAACAAAATTCTGAAGGAAAATCGTGCGGTGCCCCATATTCCACCCGCAGGTGACCCGTAGAGCCTAAAACTTAAGTTTTTCTCTTTTTCCTCTCCAATTAGAGGTCTACTCGAACCAATGTTCAGAGCCCAAAATCTATGCACAACATTAGATATTTTTTTTTGAACTTCAGCATTAGATATTTAAGTTGTCATGAACTTTTGATTCATTGATGATAATAAATTGATAATTGTGTGTTATTGTCTCTAAATTCTATAATTTTTTATTATTTTATTACAGCACCCTTCTTATTAATATTAACACACTCGCGAGTGAGACGTAAGACCCACAGGTGCAGATACATAGCCAAATACTGTATCATTAAGGACGGGCGTAGCCAAATATTACTGGCGTCGTTGTTGAGGGCTGGTTTTTACTACATCCATACCTTGCCCAATATATTTGCAAACCTGCCTGGTTCCTCCAGTTCCCTGATCTTGCGTTTAGGATTCAGAACCTCCTGGGTTCCCCTCCGTTCTCCAATCTCGCGTTTTAGAAAAAAAAAACGGTTTTAGTGGTAGCTTTATTTTTATATAATAATCTATATTAAATTTGTGAGAAGGAGCTACAAAAGACTATTTTTGGCCCTGGATCCTTAGTTAAAAAAAATTAGAGCCAGAGCTTGCTAAGATTTTATTTGGTACAACTCTACCGGTGAAATTAAAGCAGTTTTGGTGAACCCTTTAACAAATCAAGGAGACAAAGTTGTCAAATGAATCACATAAGGGAAGAGGCAAAGATACTTTGAAAATAAGTAAAGATCGAACCAAATCACTTCCACATAGTCAAGAAGGCAAAGATGTTGAATCATCTCACATAAGGAAAGAGAGGCAAAGGACCCTATAGACATGCAAATAAGCAGCCCACCCAAATAGACGTGTCACGTAAGAAAAGGGAGACAAATGATTCACCCTATGGACATGCAAAGAAGCAGCCCACCCAAAGTTATACTCTATAGACATGAGAATACTCGGTAGGTGCGTAGGCTCTCCTAGGGGAAAGCAGTATATATGTCGCTTGTAGGTGCTGAACTGCTAAGTAACGGCCAAGTTTAGTCCTATATGGATCCTACAGTGATGTTTAATTATGGGGAAAATTCAAGTCGTAGATGCAACAAATATTTGTTAGCTAGACGGAAAGAATAAGTTAAAATAAGCGCTCACATATCTCATATAGGACTATCACAATGAGTTGAGGCTTTCTCGTACATGAATCTCTTATGAAATCACATTAGAAATTGTTTGAAAAATACATGTTTAACACAAACAAAATAGCTCAAATAGCTTGTCTAGTTGCTGGAAGAAGCTACGACAAATAAGAACTAAATAAATGGGACTAAAGTTTCAAAACCAAATCATAGCGTAAGCCTTAGCCCAAATGCTATGAGCGTGTACATGGATCATTGGTTTTTTTTCCTTTGAGGGTCTCCACTACATTTGAGGATCTAGTTTTTTTACATCTACTCTAGTAGGAGTCCTCATTCATTCTAGTAGATACTGGAATATATGACACACTCATTGTTCCCTATTCTTCATCTTCCTCGCTCTTATCGAGTGGGCTATGAGCAGCAATAGGCTAAAGGAGTCATGCCGATGGAGCAATGGAGGGCTGGAGGCACTAGACATGGGGGAGCCACATACGTAAGAATCTAGGTGGTGAGTGAATAGTCCATAAAAATTTCTTCTGCAAAGCATAATTTGCTAGCAAGATAGTTAGTAGAATAGGTGATCCTAATAGCAACTACAAGCACTAGCTCTAGTTCACTCCAAACAAGCCCACTACACAAGTTTAGTAGCGGTTGTTTATCTTACCAGATCACTTAACAGAAACCACCAAGAGTATTAAGAACACCAAAGCTTCAAGATTCACTAGTGCCGCCAAGAGCAATCCAACAATGTAATGCACTAGTGAAAAATTGATTTGTCCCTCAAAGTGTTTGTAAGTGCACAAGTAAACAAGAGAGAGCAAAGAGGTTTTCTTAGCTTCTAGGGGATGAACAAGGTGTAACAAATGATCAAGAAGGGTCCCAAACCCATGCATCCCACAATATATAGAGAGGGCTCTCAGCAAGCATTGGACATTGGAGTAATCGCCACTCCGATGCCTAACCCTCTATTTCTGAGATGATGTTGGCAGTCCCACCGCTAGGCACATATGATCAAGTGGCTAGCTCCTAGTGCTTGATCCGATGCCCCGCAATTCCTACCATTGGTGCATCCGATGGTTCAAGTTTGAACCTAAGCAACTCCTATGCACGCTACAGAAACCTAGACGCCTACGATGGTCCCACCGCCAGGGCGTCATGCCTTCTTCCCTAATTGCCAACTCCTTCATAGTGTATACTAGATGCAACCACTTAGCACCATCAGAACAATCTGATGGTAGCTCAAATAACCATCAAACTTATGGTAGCTCAAACAACCATCAAACTTGTTTTCTAGAGTCTTTTTCACATGTGCTCAACTCCACCAAGTGTCCCAACAATTCATGTGCGTGAGCTAGCATTTTTCAAGAATTCTGAAAGACTTTTCTTTTACACCTCACCACGTCACTAAGTGTTATGCATATGCAATGTGAATGACACCTTGTGGCACTAGATAACCATTTTAATTTGAGAGCTGAATAGTATGATTGTCTATTCTAAATCCGATGACGCACTCTATTGCGTTTTGACCTATAAAATAAACACTCTAGCTTATACATGTGCCTTCAATCCATAGGGTTTTATTTTTCTCTCTTCTTTAGATGTTGAGCACTCGATCAACTTGTGGCATCCTTTGTTGTCAAAAAAACACACACACACACACACACACAACTTGTGGCATCCTTTCATCACCTCCATGGATGCCATCTTGCTCAATCATTAGAGTTGACATAACCTAGCACTAAATGATAAAGGTTAGTCCACTAGTTGTCAATCTAATTACCAAAACCTAACATATGGTTTCAACGTCGGGAGAGGAGCCAATGTGGGAGGAGGCAGAACGGAGCCGTCATTGTGAGAAGGGGAGGGGGCTTGAACAAGGGCTATGAACCATGTTTTTTACTTGAGCTCGGAAGTTTTGGTCTATGGGCCTATGTTTGAGAACATTGTTAGAGTTACTTTGGGGCTGTTATACAAGTTATTATGATTTTTCCAGCGTTATTTTTTTATCCATATCCCAATATTAAAAGGTTTTAAATTAGTTTTTTCTAATAGTACTTTCTTTTGATCCAGGTTTGATTTTAAATTAGACACTCTTCCTCTTGGACGATAACAAAATCCTTTCAGAAGCTGTCAATGTCTGTTTGTGATGTTCGGCAAAGAACAGTTCTGAAAGGCGAACTCGAGGAGAGCTTATGAATCTACACTAAGGATAGTCATCGGAGATGTCCAGCATAATAAAGTGCATTATTTTTAAATCGAGCACACTTGCTATGAAGAATCAACAAAGTAGCAACCGATCTGTGTACATTTCCACAAGTGACCATAATTGGTCATTTGGTTTTCAAGCTTCCGCCTGAATTGATACAGAATGAACCTAACAGTCTAACAAGTACACTCCGCTTAATTCCACGTTACAATAGCAGTCTGGTGGAGTTACAATAGATTTTCGCTGCTATGCCTAGTTCCACATTTCTGACATCTTACATGCCCTAGTTTGGCCCAACAAATATATTTACAAATGAAAGAATATTGTACAAGTTCACCGTCCCTCAACCTGAACAAGATTTGAGGGCACATGGCAGCAGTCAATGCCTCTGGCTCTGCATCTGACAGAGCCTGGTGTTGAGAGCTTCAATATATGTGCGCAGTCGATGCCGGTCGGATCTTGTCAGAGTCAAAGGGGGGTTGAGGGCAAGTGATGGTGCCTCGATCAAGAGAAACCGCAGCATGGACACCGCTCTCATATACCCAGTCATGGCATCCGCTGATTTCCCAAACATCTCATCAACCTGCGAATTGGGATGACAAACAACATAAAACAACAGGTGGTCAAGAGGTAAACATGTCAGACTAGTTCTGGAATGGAATACACTGTGCTTTACTTACACCGCCTCGCCTTCCTATATGTAAAGCCGACTGAAATATTATTTCAATTGCATCTGGCATCTCTGTACCATCTGTGGCATAATAACACTATCAGCATCCAAAAGGGTTTTATCAAGAGACGGACAGATGGTAATGATCCACTATTGGTGGTGTGTTTAACATACCAGCTATCTGTCCCACAGTGCTGGCTAGTTCTTCGGCATATTCAACTTCAGAGAGAAACTGTTTCTCTATCTGCATGCAGGCATCATCGGCTAGCTTCGAGTTCGCAAGCAAATGGGAAGCATCAACACTAAGCCCCTTCATAGGGATATCCTGTGAGGGACTCTCCCTTGCAGGTGAAGCGACAAAGGTATTGCCCAAATGAATTGCTTGCTTCCAGGTTGCAAGAACAATTAGCTGAATAGAGAACGCCTCCAAGTGTCTGCCACCTTTGATCTTCAATAGGGTTGATCAGCAAAACAAAAGCAAGTCAATGGAAGCTTGTTGCTATTGACAAACACTTTTAATGGCTAAATGCTGCCCGAAGCTTTTCTTATTATAGAAAAGTTGGGTCTTGAGTTAATGGGATTCAAGCTTGAAGACAGTTCAACGTTAACTCAAAAGCATTGTTTGCTACTCCCTCCATTCCAAATTGTAAGTCTTTCTGACTTTTGTAGGTACATAACTTCTGCTACGCACCTAGGTCCAAATTATAAAATCTATGTATCTAGAAAAGCTAGAATGACTTAAATTTGGAATGGAGGGAGTATAACACAGAGCTTGGGATATATAAAAGTATTTCAATGAGATCTTCAAAGGTTGAGTCAAAGTATAATAAAACATAGGGAAAGCAAAAAAAAGCTGGGCACCATCAAGCAAATAAAATTTACCTCATCTCTGACCAACCCTGCTATGGCTGATGCATATTGCTCCAACAATCTAATCCTCGTCAGATAATCTGATGGGGGCTGATCCATGGCATCACTTATATCCGCAGATCCCTGTGAAGTGCCAGATGCTGGAGAACAGTGGCTGTCGAAGCTACCGGTCCCAGCAGATTGTTGTCTATTAATCGGTAAACCATTTATCGGCATTGGTGCACTCAAGAAAGTTAACTTCGGTGGTGAAACAGACGAATTGTCATATTTTGTTGGTAAGTTAAGCTGCTGAGAGGCATTTGTTGAAGACGATGATCCCTCCGGATGTGGGCCAGACACAAAGACGTATTCCTGATCTACAAACTCTAATGAATCAATGATAGGGGAATCTACATTTACAAAGTAAAGAAATAATAATTTCAGTAAAAGTTGTTCATAATAAAAATGAGGAAGTGCAAGATAGTCACAAATGACTTCCATACCTTCTGGATAAACACCTTTCGGACCTTGCACTTCATGAATCTTGCTTTCCTTGGTCGTTTTACCAGTATGGCCATGGTGTTGGTTACTAGGTGCATGATTGTGGCCCAAGACATACCTGGAAAACAGACTGGTATGTTTTGATGGACTCTGGCCTGAAGTTTTATCCAATCTTTTACCCGTGGGGAACCCATAAGATTTCATCGGACTCTTACTGTCAGGAACTGGAGCCTCGTCCTGTCCACTTGACTCATCATCTAAAGGAAAAGGCATACAATCTTCTTGTGAACTTTGGCTTGAAGGCCTTGTTGGGCTGCTATTATTTATTGGAAAGCCATCTCTTATGTCAGATGGTGTCCGGCTGTAAATGCAATACAGAATACTTAAAACATCCCAAAATGCAGGAGAGAATATTGTGCAGACAAATCAGTACCTCAAGGTCCTCTCTGGAGCATGTTCAGAAAGAAATGGGTGGTGCACAAATTCTTCAACTGTAAGCCGCTCCACTGGATCAATTACACAGATAAGCACACAACGTTAGTGTTAGCCGATAACTGTACATGATAAAAGTAATAGTGTAACATTACATTTCAGCCTCTCTTTTAAATACTAGACTAGATATGAGGCTAAGGCTATGTTAGGGTTGTACACTATTAGCTTAGACACTAGTGGTATGCTTGCAAAAATAAAACCACCCACTTTTGATGTTCTTATTTTCTAAACATACTTTTGCAGAAAAAAATATGCCTTCAAAAAAGTGGTATTCCAAAACACTTTTATTTAAAACTGACCAAATATCTGCTGCATAATTTCTTAATGTTAAGGAACAGTCTGAGTTGAATGTCACACCGAAAAATAGGCAGTAACAGAGTCATAGTAAAAATAAAAGGACAAATGACAGGGTAATTAGAACTGCTCTTGCATGGTACCATTCATTTTCCAAAGAACAAATGCAATGCAATATACAACAATACTTGTAAAATTTCTCCATTCCAAGTTGCAACATAAGAATACTAATGCGGGGCAAACTTCTTTGAACCATCAATGACAATATCATAAAGCTCTATATGCACAGAATTGAGGATATCATAGGAACTCGATGTAACTACAAATTAGTGATTTAACCTGAATTGAGCTTCAGCAACTTTCTGCACAAGTCGATGCAGCCATGGCTCAACTCACAATCAGGTGGGAATCGTATTTCACGTGTCCTGAGTATATTTTTAAGCAACTGGGGAACAAATAAGGATATTTTTCCATTAGCACTTGTAGTCAAATCTAGATCAGCCGTACTGAAGTTATCTGAAAAACAGGAAAAAAACCTGGATCTGATTATCCCCAGTAAAAGGTGGTATTCCAGTAACAAGTTGATATAGAATGACACCAACACTCCACAGATCTGCCTGTTCTGTCAGAAATGGCCATTAACACTGGGTCAAGCACCAGTAGTAAAAGATGCTAATCTGATATGAAACAGAAGAAAAATCTCAGACCTTTGCATCATACTTCTGAGCTTGCATGACTTCTGGAGCCATGTAAAGTGGTGAACCACAAAGTGTTTCGGCTAGTGCAAAAGGTTGCAAAAATCTGCTCATGGAAAAGGGGGAAGAAAAATATCATATGTCTTACACTAACAAGCTGTTGAACAGCTCATTCAGGCATCCACCCCTTAAACTGAACTTGGTCCAACAAATATCGTGTTGCATGGAGAGAAAGTTATATGTGTTGTGAAGTATTAGTGGATTGCCCACCTCTTCGGCTCTTCCCAATCGCTTAAGCTTTTGGGTTTATTTAGTTGGTGCATGAAACCTAACATGGTATCAAAGCTAGAGGTCTCGAGTTCGAGTCCTGGTAGAGGCATCTTTTAAGTCCTCTGCTTCCTTCTTTATTTCCACGTTTGCGCCTTATTCTGGCTGCACGCCAGTGGGAGCGTTGTGAAGTATTAGTGGATTGCCCACCTCTTCCCACGCTTAAGCTTTTGGGTTCACTTGGTTGGTGCATGAAACCTAACAATATGAATGTTACTATCAACTACAGATGCAAGGAGACAAAGCCTACCCTAAGCCTTATCTACCTTGAAATATTGTCTTGTATTCTTGTACTTGGTTTCTCCACATATTCTCATTCTTTTTACAAACTTTATGAGGATTTGAATGCAGGAGCATGCACGTGTTGAATAGCGGAACCATATAGCAGGCCTGAATATTGCAAGCTATTAGGAGTCGAGATAGTTCTTTTAATTAAATTATTGGTGCACAAAGTTTTTCATGAAGATAAATAATTTTGTAACATTATCAAATGGTGCCTGATTATAATTGCTGAAAGAAAAAAAAATCAAAGAATGTGAACTACTAAAAGGGATGTTCTATAATAAAGAATAGGGATAAGTTTATAAATATGTTGCAGAAGTGTTCTACCTTTGTTTACTTATGTTTAGAAATGCCAGAGACTTCAGAAAGATTGCTAACTGTAATAGCCCTTAAAAGATCCTAAAGAAAATATGGTGCTGCATTAATGCTCAGAATCTGATTTAGCCATTTAGGATCCTGAAAAATGTTATTATGTAATTTGGAATGTTATTATCATTCTTCCAAAATGCAACAGGTGCCAGTTTCAAATTCAGGCATGTGGCAGATTTTTTTTTTTAAAATGTTGCAGAATTTTTTTCTGTCTGAAATGTGAAACGCCTTATGTGATGTTGCAATAGCTATTTGGAGCCTTGCTAAGGGATTTTTTGCACGCACAAGTATAACTTCTATGGTTCTACTACACTTAGACCAGATCATATGCATGATACATATACTCATAGGGAGTGTCTAGTCCAATAGTTGACACTGTACACTCAAAGAAATTTTTGCTTGAAAGTATTCCGTGCATGATTTACACTGGGGACATCTGTTACTTTGTCCAGAAACAATTTCAAAGAACAATAGAAAACACATTGATCTCAGTTGACTCCACCATCAAGAAAGGGAGGAGAGGAAAAGATGGAAGGCCATTTGTTCAATCTGTCAGTAGCAGTACAGGTATACTAATTGCATCCAAAGTTCCAAACCCAGTAGAAATAGCAAAATCACAAAAACGGGCATATGCAACTCAGTTGTAGATAAACTAAAAATTTAGGACATTTGTAGAAATATGTGATAATATTTCATCTACAACATGAAATAAATGGAACTCACTTTGCAAATCCAAAGTCAGCTATCTTCAACAGAGAATTCTCATTATTTTCAACAAGTAGAATGTTCTGTTTGCAAAAGCAGAAAATTCAGAATCCAATAAATTAGATAAATTTAACCACCTTATATTTCTTGAACTCTTGACCATGGAATATTCAGCTATCATGGAAACAGAAACTAGAAAGCAAGTAAGCAAACCTGAGGTTTTAGGTCTCGGTGGACCACATTATTATCACGAAGCATTTGCAGACCAGATGCTGCCGGAAAAATGAGGCATTATGAGAAAAAGCTAAGGGGGAGAGAAGGGAAAGGGGCTGACGATTGACAGATCACTTGCCTAACTGACGGATGAAATGCTTAGCAACCTTTTCAGAAACTCTTGTATGGCGTTGAAGGTATGCATGTAAGTCACCGCCTCGACAATACTCCAATATGAGAAATATCCTCCCATGATCCTAATCATACACAATAGTTATTCATGGTAATTACTAAGTAGAAACAGAGTGTTCTACAGTCACTGTGCATGGGGAACTAACTTTATTTGTTGAACAAGAAACGATAACAACATTAATACTAGAAAAATTTGAGCCTATTGAGTTTGCTATTAAACTGGTAGAATCCACTCACAACATCGAGATTCAGCATTAAAAGTACTACTTTTATTTCCTATATGTGTTCCACAAAATCCTAGATTCCAGAAAACATTAATCTAACTAGTGAGCGAACATTCAGCAACCAGTGAGTGAACATCCCTTTGCAAACTAACTAGTTCCATCCAAAGGAACATCAAGTTAGACAGGGTTCCTTTGCTTAGAGTTCCTATACCTACCTAAAAGGCTAAAATGCTCACAGTAAGCTAGAATTCACCGAAGTAAATCCTCACTTTCAAACATCCTAGGACCCCAACAGCACCAAGACCTTGCAGATCCACATCTATAGCACGGGAGATCACGAGCGGCATCAAATGGGGCGGCCAGCCGCGGGTGGGATACCTTGATGGAGTCGTGGAGTGCGATGACGTTATCGTGCCGGATGCGACGGAGGATGTCGACCTCGGAGAGGAGGCTCTCGCGGAGCTTGTTGCTGAGACGGTCCATGGCGATCTCCTTGACCGCTACCTCCGTGCCCCGCGCCCGGTGCCGCCCCAGCCACACCTGCGAGTACGCCCCCGACCCGATCGGCCGCAGCAGCTCGTACTCCCCCACCCGCCGCACGGCACCGCCGCGGCCGCCGGCGCCGTCCCCCATCGCTCCCGTGTGCAGTTACTTGCCTAGCACGCGGTCGCAGCGCAGCTCTCGCGGGGACGGCGCCGCCGCGCAGGAGATGCCGCCGTGGGGAGAAGCAACCGCGTCGTTGCTGCGCGGAACAGAAAAGAGACGAGGAGGAAGGAAACCGGGTCAGGTCGTGTCGTGTTCACCCCGCGGCGGGGCCGGCCCTATGGTTATCCCTATCCGCTCCTCTTATAAGATTCCGACGTCTTTCGTAAGATTCGCCTTCTTGGACTATGATATATCCGTTTATTTTGGCCACAAATTGCATCACATTAATGTCGTTTCTTATGATGTGAACAGGAAAAACCTGTGTTTTCTAATGAGCTAACACGAATTTCTTCATGACAAAATCACCAAGGACGACACTGCAGAATGCAAAACGATTACTATATAAATAAAAGCTTTTAGAACAGCATTAATCACCACTGCTGTAAAATTATGTTAGATAGTCGAATGGGGTTAACTGTAAGAAGGACAGTAAAAGTTTCATCAACTGGCGCACAGATTCTACTTGGGGTCGTAAAAGTTTCATCAACTGCATCCGCATGCATGGGTGTGAAAACAAGATGCATCTTATACACAATCTTGAACACATGTGTCAATCCTGGAAACAACATGATGAAAAACAGTGTACACATATGAGATCGTAATACTAGTGTGCACTTCAGGCAGCTTAAGAGTTACAATCAGAAGATACGATGCATCCAGGAACTTCAGAACGCCTCGGATATGTGAAGGAAAAATGCAGTGTCACCACACCAGAACACCACATAGAATGCCTGTTTGATCAATCTGAGAACCTTTCCGAGTGACAAATCTTTTTTCCCGTTGAGTTAGATTGGTTAATTTTATGGTCCATGACAACAACATCGCAAGAAAAAAGCTAATGTTATCCCTGCAAATTCCACCCAAGTTCCTTGCATTGCTGTTCATCCGGCTGCAGCGTGTTTGGTATTGCACCGAACACACAACGGGCAGTTTCAATCCCAGAGAGCGTGTTATGGAAAAATGCTGATGCCTCCTCCATGTTCTTCTGCAGTTCATCTGGGGAGATGCGCATGAAATGCGGAGAAGCTGGTGGTTGTTGCCCCACAGGCATAGTTGGTGCAATATCGGCAACCCTAACGAATCTTTCTGTTGCTGCCTCCCAGGAAAGCTCATGTCTCAAATCATCTGACAGTGGGATAGGCTCTTCTCCCAAAGCTTTCATTGTTAGTCTCACAAACTCTTTCTCAGTACTGTACATGTGACAATTTGGAAATCTTTTGAAGAATTCATTTGAAGGATGGTTTGCACAGATCACAATCTTCCCCATCGCCAAAGCTTCTGCAGTTGTTGTGCATACCACATCAGTTGTGCTTGGGTTTATGAAAACCTTGTAGCTGAGACAAGCAATGGAATGGATAATACAGTTCAGTCGAGACTCAAAGAGTAACTGATGGCATAAGAACTTATCATAAATTATAGCTGAACATAAAACAATTTAGCAGCTACTAAGACTGTATAAAAAGGTATTGTTCATCTATTGAATACTCACTCATGAAATATTGAATCTCCATGATCACGGCCTGGATAGACTCTAATATCTAAGCTCAGTCGCTCAGCTGATGCTTTTACTTCATCAGCATCTTCCCCACTGCCATACAACTCCATTTTAAGGCCAGACAATTCCATTTGGTGCTTATGAAGAAGATGAAGAAGCTCTGTGTAACCTTTACTCCAAACCATCTTTCCAATATAATATGCACCCTTGAAGAATGCTTGTTCTCTTTGGCATAGCTGCTGATGTTTCAATTTGCCAATTTCAATAAATTTGGGGTTGACTCCATGAACATTACAAATCACAGACCTAGGAACATCCTGAGTTGCTGCAGACAATCTTATAACCTTCAAAAGGTGGGTTATAAGAAGAAAGAGTCAGAAAAACTGCACATAAGAAATCAAAGGTAATTTGTGCTTTAATAAAGTGGAACACATGATTATTATATATAATTACCAATGGATTTCGAATTACCAATACAGTAGATTGGTAATCGTTCCAAAATATATAAATACGTTATAACAGCACATGATGTCATTATGGTTTGTGTTTTACTATTACGTAGTAAGCATGGTGTCTACTGACCTACAAAAAAAGAAAAAAAATATATTAAAAGCAGAGGCAGCTACTGCCCTAAAAAGGGCAAACAAATATAAGCAGGGCAGCTACTAACTTAACAAACTAACTGTTATATCACCAAAAAAGAAGAATGAAGGATGAGTTTTATCTGATCCCTATGTAAAAATGGTGAATCTATCAATGCATAACATGTTTGTTGATTTAATCAAGTTATGTTCTTCAGTAGGTCAGTAGCTGATAACAAAGTAGAAGAATTAGCAAGATACACAAATTTGACGAATCTAAGGTTTGAAAAGTACTATTGAGGTTAACAATATGTTGGCTCGGACCATGAGGAGTACAAAGTGAACAAGAAAGCTAGTAGGTTAACAGCTGCTAAGGGCAGCAGATAGCCCTGAAAGTCATACAACAGTTGTCAACTGATCACAGTTTTCTTTTTTCAATCTCGACATTGTTTCATATGCTTAAAGAAGGTGTAAGGGTGTAGGTGTCTCAATCTAGGATGAGTGCCACCAGTGAAATGTTGCATTTGGTTTTAAAATTGTTTATCCATGTTGCCTATACATTTTACCATTGGACCACAGTGGACAACATTGCTATTGTCCATCCAATCTGAACAGAAGCACTGATACTAATCAGCATGGAAGAGCCTCTGTAAACAAAACAAAAGAAACAACACTGAGTAGAAAAATGGAAGGACTAACCTTATGACAGTAGATGTCTGTAACCCAAGAATTAATGTGTTTTAAGATAAATGCACTGATATATCCATTTTTCTCTCTTTTCACATATTCCAAATAGTTTGTGTGAACAACACCTATAACTTTTTGGAACTTGCTTTTCCACCTCCGTCCATGATGGTACCAAGTAAGATGTTCTGGCTCTTCTAGCACTGCAACATCTGCTTTATCATCAGATATTGTCTGACTGATGTCTCCAACAGGTAGAATACTTCTTTTCTCAGTTGAAAACTGCAGATGGACATCATCAGAAGGTTAGTCTATCATATTATCTCAAGGTCAAGAACATCATCTGCACAGCTAAACTGATGCTCTTCAGCATAAATGACTTACTCCCTCCGTCCCCAATTAATTCTCGCCGGAGGGATGGCACAAGTATTAAGATGGAGGAGGCAAACACCTGAGCACCCCTAGTGAAAAGACATCGTCCAGTTTCGACATGTATTGCCATTAATGCTACCTTTGGTCACCCACTCAGATTTTTACAATAAATAAATAACAATTAAAATCACTTGGTGGCTGGGGTGAGGCAGTGGGGGACACGGACAGGACTGCCTTCGTTCGGTGTACGGGCCTAGCGTTCTCGTAGCCAACGACAATTAATCAGGGACAAGCTACTGTAGCTTGGACGACGATTAATTGGGGACGGAGGAAGTATACATTAGTTGTTTTAGTTCCCTCCTTTCTCCATATGCCAGTGCCGCTAAATCAAAAGTCTAAACACATATTTCAGAGCGTTCTACTATGTGCTCCAGGTACCACAAATTTTGTAGTCATACTAGTATTTTCACTGGTATCGAGCACACAGTTCTATGTTTAAATTCCGTTAACATAAATTCATGAGATGCTTGTATAAAGACATGATCGAGGTACCCCGGAATTCCAAGACATGCATCTGAAGGAAAGAAGAACATGCATCTTTGTTAGGAAAAGGCTGGGGGTTAGGATCTGGTTAAAACCATGGTAATCCATACCTGTACAACCATCATATTAACATGGCACATAAAACTACATATTCAAGATTTGTTTGACTTTTACCTTCCCAGGATAGAACTTTATGTCAAATTTCGGCAACGGCCCAGTTCGCTCCTCAAGCCACTGCCGCACATAGTTTTCCTGCTCTGCCGGCAAACTGAACTTCATCTTGTTTGGATAAACGAGCTCCTGATCCCCCCTGGACAGCCAAGGCACCACCAGCGTGACCTCCCAGTCTCCAGCCTTGGAAAGGTATGCAGCCCGAAAGAGTGGGTTTACCGCAGTCCCAGTCATCCAGGGCAAGCTCGCTGTGGTAAATATGGCAACATGCTGCTGCTTCCGCGCCATGGACATAGAACCACCCACAGCACGTCAGCACCCCAGCTGCTGCTGCCTGCTGCTACTGCTGCTGCAATGTCCAAGAGACAACGATACTAGTACTTCAATCATATGATATGAGTATTGCCTAAGAATAGCATATAATAACTTAAGGAAAGAAGAACGTAATGCTGGCATCTCAAATTTGTTCGCTCGTGACCCCGCCCCCACCAAAAAGGTCTAAACCCATCAAATTCAGAGAATCAATTGACTCGCTGCCGCTGGTCGCTGCAGATACAAAGTTGGATAGTGGGGACTGGGGAGCATCTAATTCGACAACCCACAAATGCAAGCGTGACTCACGAACGCTAGGGGTTCCACAAGAGAGATCCACCACGACGAAGCCTGACTGGGACAACGATCTGAGCTCTTCGGCCTCTAATCATCCGCTTAGCTGCGCCAATTGGCTCATGAACTGCCTACGGCCATCGCATATTACAGCTACTAAACCAAAACTCTCAAACCATCCAATTCCCCGACCCCAAGCATCGAACCATTCTGTTCCACAAAAATCAGCCTGTACGGCTGTACCATCCCACATTCGTAGCCCGGCCCCAACCAAACACACCCCGAATTCGAGACGGCTTGCGGACGGAGGAGAATCAGGAGGAACGAAGATGAACTTACTCGCCTGTGCGGTTGGCGCCTTGGCGGGCGCGGCTGTGGGGTTGGGGCGGGAGGTTGAGGAAACGACTCCCCAGTTGGAGGGGGAGGAGAAGGCAAGGAGGCAGGCAGGGCGGACGAGGACGACAGGGCAGACAGGTGCGGACGGCGTTGGGAAGCAGTGCCCACGCGACACCGCTGGCTGTCCCCGTCGTCCAGCGACGAACGCACACGGGGACCCGCGGGAATCTGCTGCGCTCCGTGGCCCCGGAACCGTCGGCCCAGCGAGGCCGCTCTGGGGTTTTTGGGCCGGTAGTAAGTCCGGTTAATCCCTCGAATGGGCCGTCGCTTGAGTATTTTCCACTTATGGGCTGTGATAAAGGGGCCGGCATGTTGGACCAGGTCAACGCAGGGAGTTAGTTGCGAGGCCTTTTCATCTGTTCGAGCAGTGGCTTTTGTTTTCCTCATCTTGCATCTCGATCACAGTTAATGCTCCTCGTTGTTGGGTGGAATCTCGCTGTCTCAACTTCACTTCTGAACCCTGACGAGATGCGTCTTGGCCGGATCAAACCCATTTCTAAGGTCTGTCTCAATCTGCAATTTCAGAGTCGAATGGAGGTTACGTGAGATGGATAGCACTTGTTTGTGTTACGCAAATGTAGGAAGTTCTTGGTTGTTTAGTCAAGACCAAAAGCCAAGGAAGGCTTTTTGTCGACAATCTGCTAAAGTTATTTTCTTGAAAATCCAGAGGTCCTTGTCGAAACAAAAGTACAGGCGAATCTAAACATTTCAGGATAAGGTTTGTGCTTGAAGGAAAAGTCTCCTACTTTCTAGTTCTGATGGGAGGAATTGTTGTTTAATCTGAAGGTTTGTTGCTGGCATACTGATACAGCTTGCAATCAGCATAATATATCAGCAGCTTGCAGAATCCACTTCTCTGTGGACATCTATGATGCTAGGATTAGAAGCTGCGGAATCAGTGTCACCAAAACTGAAAGAAAAGAAAATGTGGCAGGTCCACGGACCGCATGACACGACTGCTTAACCACCTAGACAAGTCAATCTATCTGGAACCGAATCACAGAGGATTAGAAACCTACTAGTGGTAGAGTACATTAGTCATAGCCAATCAGAAATCATTTTCTGGAGGCAGTATAACCTGACATAACTTCTCTGAAGAATTAGCTTAATATGCTGTTCTGTGACAAATTTCATTCAAGAGCTTCAGTCGACTCAACATTTCCTTTGAGATTGAAACTTTCAGATGGGCAGTAGCTTACTGCCCATCACCTGTATCTATATGGAATGATATTGTTATGGTGGCTGTTGGGGATCGGGAGGAGATTGATCGGGATCGAGGGAGCGGCGGCTGACGAGTGACGACGTAAACAGTACCCGCACTACAGTATCCGCGGAGAGAGAGAGGGGAGGTTAGGGTTTTGGGCGCTGGGAACGCCGGCCGTGGGGCTCTGCCCACGGCTGACAAGAGAGAAGGAATTTTCTTCTAATCTCTTGCTTGATTAGATTGATACATCCCCTCTCCTTATATAGAGAGGTTAACTTGACTCCTAAGGAAGGGATTAATTAATCCTAATGGGCTAAGGCCTAATAGGCCCTTGACTCTCCTAACACTACACCCCACCTAGACTTGCAGCTCGTCCTCGAGCTGCAACTTAACGATGACACTAACTATGACTCCCATCGACACAAACCTAACACCTAAAAACAAGCCTTTTACATCTCGGCTTATTTTATTGACATGAAATAGAATATGACTCTTTATTTTTGACTCTTGAAGATACGGTGGACACCCTGCGTGTGATGGACTTGCACATGTGTAGCCACCTGGATCCCATGGAAACCATCTGGATGAAAGGGGTGCATGTGTTTGGCCACCAGGAAGTGGTCGCAACAACAAACAGCGAAGGCGCCCTCGTGGTGGGTGGTGGCGGAAAGCGGCGACGCTAGGCAATGCGCTCCCGTCGGTAACGCCATGCCTTCTCCCTGCCGGATGGTTGCTGATCTGCACCACATGGAGAAGAGTGGAGGGCTTCCAACCGCCAATGTCGTAGACTTTGAGTTCACTGCCCGTGGGGAAAACAACATGTTGAAGATTGAAAGTGCATCTAGCTCTTTGTGGGTTTTGATGATTGAATGACAACCATGATTAAAGGACTAATGTGATTGCTAAGTGATGAACAGGAAATGAGATCTGTCACACGCATTTGAGTATAATGATTAAAGCCAAAATGATGTGTTGTTGTATAAACTATCTAGTTCAAGCACAAGACAACAATG
>DXKC01000492.1:0-11701 GCA_031170775.1 Cymbopogon citratus
ATGGCTTACGTGATTTGGACTAAGGTGTGATGGTGGTTTAACTTCATCTTATATGAGGACATATCAATCTTTGGATGTGTCACAGTGCCTATTTTTTTTAGTTTGCACATAGCTGAAAATTGTTCTCCACGAAACTATCCATGAAATGCACACCAGGAAAAGAGATGGAGTCATTTTCAAAATTGATTTTGAAAAGGCATACGACAAGGTTAAATGGCCATTCTTGCAACAAACCTTGCGTATGAAAGGCTTCTCTCCCAAGTGGTGTAGGTGGGTACAAAATTTGGTCACAGGTGGCAGTGTAGGGGTTAAAATCAATGATGATGTAGGCCCCTATTTCCAAACCAAACGTGGCCTGAGACAAGGTGATCCAATGTCACCTATCTTATTTAATATCGTCGCTGATATGTTAGCTCTCCTGATCAATAGAGCGAAAGCGGACGGGCAAATAAGAGGTGTCATTCCCCATTTGATAGATGATGGCTTGTCAATACTACAATATGCAGATGACACCATCATATTTATTGATCATGACCTGGAGCAGGCAAAAAATCTAAAACTTTTGCTATATGCTTTCGAACAGTTATCTGGTCTTAAGATCAATTTCCACAAGAGCCAATTATTTTGCTATGGTGCAGCTAAAGAGATGGAAGATTATTATACCACGCTCTTTACTTGTAATGCTGGAGAATACCCATTCGCATACTTAGGTATTCCAATGCACCATAGACAACTCCTGAATTCTGAATGGAGTAAAGTTGAACTACGATTTCAACAAAAATTGTCTTGTTGGAAAGCTAAATACTTATCATATAGGGGGAGACTTGTGCTGCTTAACTCTGTTTTAAGCAGTCTACCTATGTTTATGATGTCCTTCTTTGAGATACCTAAAGGAGTTCTTAAAAACCTCGATCAGATTAGATCAAGGTTCTTCTGGCAAGGATCGTCGGAAAAACATAGATATAGACTCGCTAGATGGGACATCTTATGTCGTCCGAAGGATCAAGGGGGTCTAGGTATCCTGGATCTTCAGCTACAGAATAAGTGCCTATTAGCTAAATGGCTGGTTAATCTTCTGAATACAGATGGTCTATGGCAATCCATGTTAAGGAATAAATACCTTGGATCTAAAACCCTTACTCAAGTCACGGCCAAACCGATTGATTCACATTTTTGGCGTGGCCTCATGCATATCAAAGATGAGGTTTTGGATAATGGGTCCTTTGATATCAAGGATGGGACAAAAACACGATTCTGGCATGATAAGTGGGTGGGATCAATCCCGCTTAAAGTCGCGTACCCTTCACTATATAATATAGTGAGGGAACCGCATGCAACGGTAGCAAAGGTCATGGCTACCAGTCCTCTAAATATTTCCTTTCGGAGAGCTCTGGTAGCTAATAAACTTAGAGACTGGCTTAATCTCATAGCACGGATCTCTAATACTCGATTGGTGGATGGTTCCGTTTTTTTAGATGGAACCTAACAAAATCAGGGTTATTTTCTGTCCGTTCAATGTATCACCACTGCATTGACACAGATCCACCTTTCCTCCATAAAAATATTTGGAAGATAAAAATTCCCCTAAAAATCAAAATCTTCCTCTGGTTTTTACAAAAAGGTGTTGTCCTAACTAAAGACAACCTTGCTAAAAAGAATTGGAAAGGGAGTCAGCAATGCATCAGTTGCAACCAGAATGAGACAATCCGACACTTATTCTTAGATTGTCCCTTTTCCAAGATGATTTGGAGGATTATTTCCTTTGCTACTAACCTATCTCAACCAATATCCATCCGCCACATGTTTGGTACTTGGCTTAGTAATCAAACTAAAAAGGCCAAGGGTTTAATATGGGTTGGGACAGCCGCTATTTGCTGGGCTATTTGGCGATGTCGGAACGACATTATATTTAAAAATTTGAAAACTAACTCTATTATGCAGGTTGTTTTCAGGGGAGCTTATTGGCTACGGTCCTGGGCCCAGCTACAGCGTGATAAACAAGCCAAGGACGTACTCTCTATGTTGAGCAAGAAGATTGAGTGGATTGCTCTACACATTTCACATAGAGGATGGAAGCATATTTATCGTTTGCTTTAGTCTCCTGGCCGATTGTTTGAGGCCATGGCTTTTTTATTTACTAAAATTTTATTTGTAAACGTTTGGCTGTGTACATCTCTTGATGTAGAGGCCGGATTTTATATCCCTTATCTAAAAAAATCTATCGATCCATAATCCATTCACAGGTCCAGAATGCTAAACGTTGGCTTGTCTCCGGCCTGCGATGTTGCCGTGCGGCCTTTGAGCTTTCATCTTCAGCCTGCCAGGCCCCTGGCCGCAGCTCCGTCGGCGACGCAAGTTCCTGCGCCTACCGGCAATAAGCTCCATGGCATCCGCGCTCAGATAGTTAAGGTGCCGATCGCCTCCACGAGGTACCGGTTACCAAAGACATTTCGCGTGGAGTCGCCGAGCCAGATGCAAATTCACCCCACGTTGATTCTAGATCTGAGTGCTATTTCGCTGTAGACAACCGACAACGTGCGCAGCTAGTGACGGGGAAACGAGAAAGCCAGGCCCCCTGAGATCATTCTCAATCTACCGTCGCCGAAGATTTTAGAGATATAGTGTCCCGGCGATCAAACTCTATGCTAAGCACCCCACGATTGACAGGCTAAGACTCCAAAACCGTCATATATGGTTCCTGAATGCCACTCATTCCAAGCGGTTTGTTGTTTGATCACACACACACAACAACATGATGCTTCATCTTATATTGATTCGCCAACGGAACCGAAGCCTGCTATATATGATATCAAATATTGGCAACAAGAGTAGAGAATTAGAGATGGGGAGAGGACCCATGAAGCAAATTAATGTCCATAATAAGTGGGAGATGTCATGCATTTACAACATAATAGATACTTTGGTAGGCTACAGAGTCATGGTGCACACATGCATGGCATGAATTTCTAGAGCAGACCTGACTCTGGTTACTAATTCGCAACAGACTTGGCACGTAGCTGGCAGTCCTCACATCATTCAACCGCTATCATATATTAGGCGCCACACTCCACGATCACCAGTAACATATTAGACACGAAAGAGAGAAGACGAGATATCATTCTATACTTAGTTGCTTGTTCAAGTTGAGTGTAGCCATGAAGGAGAAGACATCAAAAACTGTTTTCATGTTCAAGAGAGACTAGTGACATCGGCCACCATCAGAACGGATCGCATTCTGCAGAACCTACATTGCACAATATGTTGTCTTGCGATTACTTACAATTATACAATAGCACACCAATTCTGAATCCAGCGAATATATCCCATCAAACATAAGACATGCGAAATACACGTGTAGGTGGGGGTAATACAGTGCAATGTAGAAAACTATGAATAATGATGAAGAAGTCAATAAAAGTCAATATACAGTGAATTCACTATGAATAGGCAAAGCAACAGTATACACCCTGGTAATATCAACCGGCTCTCCTCCCGGCGAGCGGCGACGCCACCACGGACTGGGCGACGCTTGATGCCATCGGGAGGATGGCGCGGAGGCAGGAGAGGAAGGGGAGGTGCGTCCCGGCGTCTCATCTTGGCACCCTCGGCAGCTCAGACCGAGGAGGAAGACGAGGTCGCGAAGGCACGGCGGATCAGGCGAGGAAGGGAGGAGTTGTCCAACTTCGTCGACAAAGTCGCGGAGCTCTGCAAGAGGCCGAATCCGGTTCACGGTGTTCGGCCGGAGGACGGTTTTGCCTCTCCCCTACAGGCAATCCAGTCCAAATTCTGGGCGACTCCGGGAGCACAGGAGGAGTCCGACGATGAAGCTGCTCACGACGACGACATCTCTACTTCCGCTTTTATCAAGGAGGCAACCGACCTGGGATTCTCACTTGAACAATTACAAGATGCTGAAACCGAATTGCAAGAAGGTAAAAATTCAAGATCGGCTGATTTTTTCAATTCTGATTATATCATCGAGAAGATGGTCCAAAGGAAACTTGCGATCGTGCCATGGCATGGACCTCTACCTGACCCACGTATCTCACCACCGAGAACGTTAGGTGACTGTCTTGCCAAAGCTACGTATCTCAAGGTTTCTCCGGCGAGGTTCTCACCGGCAAGGTCGAACATTCGTTCACTGCCGGAGTTTAGATCGCCGGTGCTTCAGAATTCAAAAATTTTTGAACCTATTGGTGAGCCGCACATCAAGGAACCGGCCACGGATTTTCCTCCGTTGCCTTCAGCTTCTGTTACGGGAGATCCCGTGGGAAGTGTCGGAGTCAATACGGTGGGGAATAACGGTGACGTGATTATTTTGGGCTCGGGCAGGAGGTTTCGGCCCACCAAGGGCCTATGTGCTCTGTTCTCTCGCACTGGAACAAGAAGCAGAACCCTACCAAAGCCGAAGCCGCCGGGTACAGCCTCACGTACACCGCATCGTACTTTCGCGGAAGTGGTGAGAGCACGACCACCCATGGCGGCGCAAGGCAATGGAGGGTTTGGGCGTGGGGGCTTCAACCCTGGCTTCCAGCCAGGCTTCAACCTCGGTCGAGGAGGCCGTGGTGGAGGACGCGGTGGCGCTGCGCACCGTGGACGAGGACGGTACCAAGGGTACAATAATCACGGAGGCTTTGGTGGCGGAGGATATGGTGGAGGTTATGGCGGCAGTGGCTTCGGTGGTCGTCGGGGTCGTGGCAGATGGCAACAGCCTCGCTACCCCGGACCGCTGCAGGACGCCTACCCTCATCACCATGGCGGTCAGCAAGCGGATGGGGGCTTCCATGCGGGAGGTGCACCCGCTCCCTACGGCCATCAACAACAGTTTGGCGCTGCACCATTGCCTATGCAGGGTGCAGCGTCGATGCAGATGCAAGGAGCACAAGGCGTTGTTCCACCTCCAGCAATGGGTGCTGCACAGCAAGGTGCAGCGCCCCCCCACCGGGAACGCAGGGAGCTGCGTCGTTGCAAGGTGCTGTGCATCCCGGCACAACGCAGTTTGGCATGGCTTCGCAGATCGGGGGTGTAGGGTACAGTGCCACCTGGGGCGCAGGGTGCTGTACCTCATCCGCAGCCGGGAGTCCGGAGTCCAGTACGGTCACCCAGCCTCCGCTGCTGCACCTCCACCAGTGGAGTCCAGTGGAGTGCAAGGGGGGGCTATTTCTTCGGCAAGCCAACCCGACAATGCCATGGTGGTAGATTCTTCAAAAGGAAAAGCGACTGAAACCCCTGAGATAATTGTCCCCAAAAGTATAATTCCTGATATCCCAGAGTCATCTGAAAAGGGAGCACAGAAAAAAAAGACCTCCTTATTGTTATCGTTGTCGTTCCAAGGGACATACTATTCATGAATGCACAAAGGTCCTTTGTTGTGAGTTTTGTTATGGGGACCATGTTACTAAGATGTGCCCAAATAGTAAGAAAAATTTAATTAGTGCTATTCCTTGTGGTTATGCGGTGGATGGCCTTGGTTTTTATCATATCCCTATCACTGAAAATCCCAAAAAAACAGAGGATAGAAAGGGTCTGGTACGTGTGATGGAAGGTTCCTTTACTGCTGAACAAATGGCAGTGGAATTGGAAAAACTACGTCCAGATATTGTTCATGATTGGGAAATAGTGAAGAAGGGTGACGACTTTGCTGTTATATTTCCTTCAAAAGACCTACCGGAATCAGTGGTCAATTGGGGTCCAATGGACACTAAGTCAATGAAAGGCAAGATTTTATTTGACAAGGGCAGTGATAATGAGGTTTACAAGTATGAACTACAAAAGGTGTGGGTGCAGTGCAAAGGTATTCCTGATGAGCACAAACAATTCCCAATCATATGGGCTGTTGGTACCATCTTAGGAGTTACTAAAGCTGTCGACACTATCTTTACTAAGAACACTGGCAGGGTAAGGTTCAAAGTAGGTGTGTTGGACCCAAAACTCATATCTAACTATGTTGAGGTGGTCATTGGGGACTTCGTACATGAGCTACAGTTTAAAATGGAGGATTGGCCTCTACATGCCGAACCTCAGTTGCTTGATATGGGTCCTAATGCAGAAGGTGACCCCAAGGAAGAGGGGCCCAAGGGGGGAGACCCAGTTATTGAGCCTAAGGAAGGGGATCCACCAGTTAATATGGATGTGGACGGAAAGATTGGAGAGGCTGAGGCACCTGGTAATGGAGGTGCTCACCCACCTGTGAAAGCCCAAGCTAAAGGGACGGTTCAGGTGGAGAGTATACCCCCACGTACACCGAGGGTGCTCCTTTCTCCAAATGCAGAGAAAAATGGAATATGGAATGCTACTGTGATGTCTTCGCAGAACGACTCTGGGAATCAGGTAAAAAATACTAGCGGGGTTGTCTCATCTCAGAGGTCCAGCGAGAGGTGTGCTGCAACAGTGAATCAGGATTCAACTGAAAAGGCAGCAAGGCTCAAGGCGAAGCAAAACTTGGAAACTTCAGCTGAGAAAGGTAATTCAAAACAGCCCCTGTCTTTTACTGTTCTTGATGATTCAGCTGTTCTAAATTCTGTCAAGTCTATAGGGGTGGTGCTAGGTTCTAATGATAAAGAAATTTTTAATTCTATTAAATCTTTGAAAGATATGGAATATAATAGGTTAAAAGAATTTGATAAGACTAGGATTGAGAATTCGGTTATAGTTGAGGATGGATCAACGGTTTGCTCAAATGAGGATTATGTAGACCTTGAGGCGTTGAATCTTATTTGTGCTGACATTGCTGAGGGTGTTGGTGATGGGGGTAGTGATCCTACGATTTTACAAACCCCTGTATCACACAAAAACAAACAGAACCCTCGTAGCAAGAAAAAGAAACTGAAAAAATATAGTTCACAATGAAAGGAATTTTTTGGAATTGTAACGGGTTCGCGGATAGTAAGAAATATAGATTTTTGTCGGATCTAACAAAGGAAAAAAGCCTAGATTTTATTGCCTTATCGGAAACCGGTAGAGAGAGTTTTCCACAGAACACTTTGAATACTATCTGTGCTGGTAGAGACTTTATCTGGCACTGTATGGCGCCAAGGGGTCGATCTGGTGGCATGTTACTAGGCGTTAATTTGTTAAATTTGGACATTGGTCATATTGAGGAGGGAGATTTTTATATTCGTTTTAATTTGAGACATAAAGAAAGTGATTTTAAATTTAATTTAATTTCGGTTTATGGCCCAGCACAAGCTGAACATAAGGCAAATTTCTTATCAGAGATGGTACGGGTTTGTTCAAAAGACTCCACTCCTATAATTATAGGGGGAGATTTTAACATTATTCGCCGCCCTGATGAGAAAAATAATGAGAACTACAATGATAGATGGCCATTTATGTTTAATGCTGTTATTGACAATTTAAATCTTAGAGAGCTCGATTTAGTTGGAAGGAAATCTACATGGGCCAATAATTTAGCAAATCAAACTTTTGAAAAACTAGACAGAGTCTTAGTTTGCACAGAGTTTGAGTCTAAGTTCCCGCATTCAACGGTGCATGCCCTATCTAGAGAAATTTCTGATCATACTCCGCTACTCTTCTCTACAAATAACCCATCCCAAAATTACCAGCCACAGTTCAAGTTTGAACTAGGTTGGTTGTTAAGAGAGGGTTTTTGTGAGATGGTGTCTGAGATTTGCAGAATACTCAATTTTTAGGGACTCCGATTGAACGGTGGCAAGCTAAAATTAGACGCCTTCGCCAGCATCTTAGGGGCTGGGCAAAACATGTCAGTGGTATTTATAAGAAAGAGAAGACTAGACTATTAGATAAACTGGATGAATTAGATAAGAAAGCTGAACAGACTTTATTAAGTGAGGTAGAAGTAAATTTGAAACACGTACTAAAAGAAAGGCTAGCTGAACTTCTCAGAGAAGAAGAGTTAAAATGGTACCAACGAGCTAAAGTGAAGCATCTACTGGAAGGTGATGCAAACACAAAATATTATCATTTATTAGCCAATGGTAGACATAGAAAGACTCGTATTTTCCAGCTTGAGGATGGCAACAATATAATAACTGGTGATGCTCAACTCAAACAGCATATTACTAGTTACTATAAAAATCTGTTCGGCCCATCTGAAGCCTCTCTAGCAGCGCTTGATGAGTCGCAGATTGCTGATATACCTCAAGTTTCACAGTTGGAAAATGAGTTTTTAACTCAGCCATTTTCTCAAGAGGAAGTTAGAATAGCCATTTTCCAAATGAATCACAATACAGCACCTGGGCCTGACGGATTTCCACCAGAGTTTTATCAGGTTTTCTGGGATTTAACTAAAGATGATTTGATGGCTCTGTTCTCTGATTTCCACCAAGGACAGCTGCATCTAAATCGTCTTAATTTTGGTAATATCATTTTGTTGTCTAAAAAGAAAGATGCAAGAGTTGTTCAGCAATACAGGCCCATCTGTTTGCTAAACGTCTCTTTCAAAATCTTTACAAAAGTTGCAACTAATAGATTAACCTCAATAGCCCAGAAAATATTCGTCCAACCCAGACAGCCTTTTTACCAGGTAGAAATATAATGGAGGGCGCGGTTATTTTACATGAAACGATCCATGAACTGCACACAAAGAAGAAAGATGGAGTAATCCTTAAGATAGATTTTGAAAAAGCCTATGATAATGTTAATTAGAGTTTTTTACAACAGACTTTAAGAATGAAAGGTTTTTCACAAAATTGGTGCGAATGGGTTCAAAATTTTACACAAGGTGGCAATGTAAATATTAAAGTAAATGACCAGCTTGGGTCTTATTTTCAGACCAAAAAAGGCTTGAGGCAAGGTGACCCCATGTCCCCCATACTGTTTAATATAGTGGTGGACATGCTGGCCATACTAATTGCTAGAGCTAAGGAAGCTGGTCAGGTAGAGGGGGTTATCCCTCATCTACTTGAAGATGGACTGTCCATTTTACAGTATGCGGATGACACCGTGATTTTTTTGAGCCATGATGTTCAAAAGGCAGTTAACATGAAACTGTTACTGTCTATTTTTGAGCAATTATCTGGCCTAAAGATTAATTTCCATAAAAGCGAGTTGTTCTGCTTTGGGAAAGCTAAAGATCACGAAGACTTTTATTCGCAACTGTTTGGATGTGCCATTGGTAAATACCCATTTCGCTATCTGGGCCTACCCATGCATTTTAGAAAGTTATATAATAAAGACTGGAAGCACATTGAAGAAAGAATTGAAAAAAGATTGAGTGGATGGAAAGGCAAATTACTCACAGTTGGCGGGAGATTAGTCCTAATAAACTCGGTGCTGTCCAGCTTACCGATGTTTATGATGTCTTTTTTCGAACTCCCAAAAGGGGTCTTAGAAAAGATCGATTGTTTTAGATCCCGCTTTTACTGGCAAAACGACCAACACAAAAAGAAATATAGGCTTGCTAGGTGGGAAGTTTTGTGCCAGCCTAAGGATCAGGGAGGATTAGGAATCCAGAATTTAGAAATTCAAAACAAATGTCTACTTAGCAAATGGTTATTTAAGCTAATTAATGAGGATGGCTTGTGGCAAGAATTGTTAAGAAATAAATATATCAAAAATATTAAGACCATTGGAAGTTGTGACAAAAAACCAACTGATTCGCATTTCTGGAAGAGCCTTATGAATATTAAAGACGAGTTCTTAGATTTTGGACATTTCAATGTCAAAGATGGTTCACAAACCAGATTTTGGGTCGATACTTGGCTGGAAAATAAACCTCTCAAAGATAAATTTCCTGCGTTATTTAATATTGTAAGACGGAAACAAGACTCGGTAGCCACAGTAATGAATTCCCCTATATTAAATATCTCTTTTCGAAGAAATTTAGTGGGGGCGAATTTATTAAATTGGCATCGCATTGTTGCTTCTTTACAACAGATTAATCTGACGGAGGATAGAGATGAGTTTATTTGGGGCCTTAACGCCTCTGGCAAATTCTCAGTCAGTTCTATGTATGCTGCTCTAATTAACAATGGTGTTAGAGTTTCACTAGATATTTGGCAAACGAAGTTACCTATGAAAATTAAAGTTTTCTTGTGGTACTTGAAAAAAGGTGTGACTTTAACCAAAGATAATTTGGTTAGGAGGAATTGGAACGGGGATAAAGGGTGCGGCTGCTGCCATTTGCCCGAAACAATTCAACACCTATTTTTTGATTGCTTTTATGCTAAATTTCTGTGGCGCTCTATTCACATGTTATTTGGGATTTCACCTCCTACAAATGTAGCTAATTTATTCCAACAGTGGTCTAAAGTAGGAAGAAAAAATATAACTCATTGTTATTAACAGCAGCAGCAGCTTTACTCTGGGCAGTTTGGATAACTAGGAATGAGATAGTTTTTGACAAATGTACACCGAAATCTCTTTTGCAGGTACTATTCCGGGGAACACACTGGCTTCGACAATGGGCAACATTGCAGCGGCATGAGGTCCTAAAAGACCAATTGATTTCCGTGGCAAAATATCTTGAGTCGTCAGCATTAGATTTCTTCGGTTCACGTGGCTGGTTTTCACAGAGACATGTCGGTTATGTTTAGTCAAGAACTATTCCGTTAGGACCTAATAGTCTCAATGTTTTTTTTATTACCGTGATTCTTTTTATCCTAGAATTATCCTGGTGGAGGTTAGACACCAAAGGTGTCATTAAATTTTGTTCCCATCTCTATTTAGTATTTTGGTTTTTAGCCTTCTTTTATATTATAAATAAATGTTTATTTCTCATGATGTATATATATTTCATCATGTATGATTGTTGTTGGCTTAAACAACCTCTCTATAATTAAATCCTCCCTAAGATCTCTATAATTAAACAACCTAGGTGGAAACGCCTGCAACCAAAGGTTCTCTTCAGAGGAACACATTGGTTTCGTCGGTGGGCAAGTTTGCAACGGTGTGATGAGTCAAGAGAGGAGCTCTTTCTACTGGCTCAGCATTTAGAAGTGGCGGCGTTATAGTTCTTTAGCTCCTACGGATGGATGTCTGCGAGAAGAATTGGTTTTGCATAGTTCAAAAACTTTACACTTTTGTTTCCTTACACTTTTGTTTCCTTTTATCTGGTACTCGGGTGTGTACGCTTAGTTACTTTTGGGGATTCAGTTTGTAATAAGTGGCTCGATTCTATCAGCTGATAGATGAGGCCGGATATTTATTATCCATTATTTAAAAAAAATCTAGCACTAGATGATGTGATCCGATCGACGTCAACATGTACGTACTTCTTTTTTTTATGTGCCTGAGCTGATCCATCGTATGTACTTTCTCCGTTCCAAAATGTTTACCCTTTCATTCTTTGAGAAAGAACTTTGAAAAAATATATCATAAAATTGGAAAGATCTTTAAGTCTAGTTTTTAATAAATTTATTTAGAGCTATAAATATTACACGTATTTTCTATAAATTAAGTCAAACTTGTGGTACGAAAACCGAAAACGAAAAAATTTTTGAAACAGAGGGATGGAGTATGATTTTTGTGTGCTTTCTCACTTTTAACACGGTTACTATCGAGAACATCTGATTCATGCTGGCTTGTGACTCCCTTTCGTGTTGGCGTGTAATCCCTTTCGTGTTGGCGTGTAGGGGCAATCGACCAGCGCAATATTGGTGGCGGCCGGCGACGATGCATCACGTCTGGTACTTGATGAACTGCCAGTTTGATGCCGGACAAGGCCCACTGTACACTGCTCCTATCCTACTGGTAGGTTGGCCAAGAGTTATCCTAGGAT
>DXKC01000495.1:0-10883 GCA_031170775.1 Cymbopogon citratus
GAGCCGTGCATGTTTGTTTGGTTTGGTGTTTAACTCATCAGCTACTTTGGTAAGGTGAGGACAAAAGAAAAATGACCATGAACCGGTTACTGATATTTCCAAATAATGTGTGCATGCAGAAGCTACGACAAAGAGCAAGCTGGCAACTTTGAACGAGAAGCTTGACATCCTAGAGCGGAAGCTGGAGGTGCTTGAAGTCCAAGTGAGCAGCGCGACGACCAACCCTTCTGTCTTCAACTAGAATAGTCCAAGGACGGGTCGTGTGTAGCTTGCATCTCAGTGTACGTATGTAGGTATGAATGTTCCGTGAACGTGTGCGACTGTGGCATGTAGGAGTGGCATGTAAAGCACCACTACCGTCAGTATTATGTTTGTACAATTGGAACCTTTGAGTTTCCGTGGAGGTAATTGATAAGAGTGTCTGCTGGATATCTTGTGATGTGTTTGTGTCGCTGTTAGAGCCAACTTTGTGACGCTTGTTGGCTCCTTGTACCCGGTTGGCAACGAATTCTTGTTTGTGCTATCATATAGGAATTGGATCATCTAATGAATTTCAGCGGACTGACTTGTCTTGATTTCTTGTTGTGTGTGCTTATGAGGACTTGTTGTGATGCGGAATGATATCTTGGATTGCTTAGCAAATGCGAATGTGATTTAGGTTAATTAGTCCTCGAATCAAACATATTTTCGGCGGTTTATTTTCCATTGTGATATGTGAGGTGTAAAGCAAACGTACTTGTCAAGTAGTGAGTGCAGAATCGAAAAGATAAAATGTAGTTCGGGAGGGGAAGAAAAGAATGGAAGATGTGGCCCTGGTGTTGTATCCCCTTGCCACCACACAACGCAAACTGGTGACTGACTGTCCCGCCTGTCTGTCCGGTCGCTTTGGTTTCTCTGAATCTCCTCCAGCCTCCTCTCCTCTCTTTTCTCTTCTCTTCTCTTCTCCCCGTGGCCACACAGCCGGACGCGGGCAGGGCTGCCTCCTCCTCCATGTCGTCCATGAGAGAGGGGTGATCTAGCAAAGCATAGGTTACTGCTCGGATTCGATTCGATTCGTCCTTCTCTTCGTTTCGTAAGTTGTCATCCTCCATCTTCTCTTCATTTCGTAACCATGTATGCTTCATTCACTGGATTCTATTCTACAGTACTTCTTTCCTATCCTATCTTCACTATCTGAATGAATGAATTCTTGATGTATGTCACAGTATGGTAGTATATTTTTTTTTCTCTTTTTTTTTTAGAAAAGAGATAATTTGGGGGCATTTGTAGAGTTGCGTATGCATAATAAATATGCTAATCGGAAGGATGGAAAAAAAATGAAAAGAGAAAAATTCGTATGCTAATCGGAAGGATTGAATGAAAAAGAGAAAAACCGGAGAGGATTTTTGGGGGCATTCGAAGAGTTATATATGCATAATATGCTAATCGGAAAAATGAAAAAATAGTAAAATAAAAAATAAAAAAAAATGTAGGGGCATTCCGAGAATTGAACTCGGGACCTCTCGCACCCTAAGCGAGAATCATACCACTAGACCAAATGCCCTTTGTTGGTGGGTATCTATTATCCAGTATAAAACCATTAGCCATGCATCAGACAAAATGCTGCTTGCTGCTGTTCACTGCGTTCCTTGTATTTCACATTAATTAATTTGCAGGCACGACACGAGGGAGAAGAGAGTTTCATAGGCGGCGCCACCATATCTTTGTCTGCTTGTGATCGATGATGAACTCCCAGAACCTTCAGCTGCAGCTGCCCGTTCAAGATCTTAGTCTGAGACTCAGAGGGAGATCATTCACCAGCAACAAGGTGATGGCAGCTGCAGCTTCGTCGTCTTCACCAGCTAGAGGCCTGCAGGCGGTTGCCCGTCCCAGCAGGAGGCGTCCTCGTGCTCTCGTCGCGGCCAGAGCGGCCGGCGGCGGCAGTGACGACGCATCATCAGGAGGTGAGTCGTCGTCAGGCGGCGGCGGGGAACAAGACGACGATGATGACAAGCAAAAGTACAGAAGCAACGACAGGGAGGGCGGCGGCCGCGGCGGCTTGTCCCGGGACGATCTGGAGCGCCTGGTCGGGACCGACGACGACGCAAAGTTCAATGGGTTGGATCTTGCAAACCTCATCAGGAAGAAGTACGGCAGATCGTACGATGTAACACTGATAAAGAAGGTACTCCTATATGCGATATGTATGCATGAATATATATTTGTTCTTCTTGCATTAGATTGTGTGCTTTCATCAGCATGATTCACATTTATACCTGCCTGGCTGCAGGAGTTCATGGGAAGGAATCTGCTAGCCATGAATGTGATGTGGAAGTACAGGGAGCAAGTGAGTAGTAGGGTAGCCTAGCTCTTTGTTTGTTTGTTCGATGCAATTCAGTTCACTAGCCATGCAGCTCATGAAGAACTCTGTATGTATGTATGTATGTATGTATCATCGATCAGAGATCTTTCCCTTTGAGCGAGGAGGAGTACCTGCTGCGTCTGGACGACGTGGCCAACACGCTCAAGTGCTGGGGAGCCGTGGCGCACGTGCGCAACACGCTGGAGAAGCTCAAGGAGAGGCCGCGCATCGGCAAGGCCGTCAGCATCTTCATCGACATGGACCAGACCGGAGGACGCTCCAACGAGTGGATCTACAAGTAGCACCAGCTAGCTAGTCAAAGAGACTATAATATATATATATATTCATCAATTAATTCCAACCATGTATATGATCCATCGGAGATGAACAGAGCAAAGCAATTAATTCATCAAGAATTCAAGAGTAGAATGAATGAATGAATGTTGTTGGTACGACGATACCATACCATAGCAATTTGAAGTCATACAATACAAATACAGCATGTAAAACAGATTGAAAATTCATTAATTCCATGCACAACTGCTACCTATATAGCTAGTGTCTCATGGATCAGTAGAGTCGCCTGAATCATTTCATTGCTTTCGTTTCTTCTGGACTTTGCAACTTGTGGGCCGTCCAGTCCAGTGGGCTCGCCAGTTAAACCCTTCCTCCCCTAGTCCTCCTCCTCTTCCACCCTTCGCCTCTCCCACCATGGCCGCCGCCGCCGCCCTCTGCCGGAGCTCCTCCCTGCTGAGCCGCCGCCACCTCCTCTTCCGCCTCCTCTCCACGCAGACGCAGACCCAGCTCGCTACCCCACCGACGCCCACCACCCCGGCCGACCTCTCCCGCCTCAAGTCCTCCATCCGCGACGCCGCCACCACCCCGGACGCGCTCGCCACCCTCTTCCTCTCGGGCCTCCCGCACCCGGCCTTCCTCGCCGACCGCCCGCTCTTCGCGCTCTCCGTGCACCGCCTCGCCTCCGCCGGCCGCCGCGACCTCGTCGCCTCCGTCCTCTCCTCCTCCCTCACCGCCCGCCCCAGCCCGCACCCCTCCGAGGGCTTCCTCCTCCGCCTCATCTCCCTCTACTCCGCCGCCGGCATGCCCGACCACTCCCTCACCGCCTTCCGCCTCGTCAACCCGCCCTCCGACCGCGCCCTCTCCGCGCTCCTCTCCGCCTACCACGACAACCGCCTCTACGACCGCGCCGTCCGGGCCTTCAACACCCTCCCCGCCGAGCTCGGTATCAAGCCGGGACTCGTCTCACACAACGTCCTCATCAAGGCCCTCGTTGCCAGCGGGGACGTCGCAGCCGCCCGCACAATGTTCGACGAAATGCCTGACACGGCTGGCGTCCAGCCGGACATCGTCTCCTGCAACGAGATCCTCAAGGGCTACCTCAACGCTGGCGACGATGCCGCCTTCGATCAGCTACTCAAGGAGATCACTGGCCCCAAGAGGCGGCTCAAGCCCAATGTCGGGACCTACAACCTCCGGATGGCCCTGCTGTGCTCCAAAGGGAGGAGCTTTGAGGCTGAGGAGCTGCTGGATGCCATGGGGGCAAACGGCGTCCCTCCAAACCGCGCGAGCTTCAACACCGTCATCAAGGGGCTCTGCAGCGAGGGGGAGGTGGGTGCTGCCATGGCTCTCTTCAAGAGGATGCCGGAGGTGCCCAGGCAGGACGGTGGCAAAGGGGTATCCCCCAACTTTGAGACCTACATTATGCTGCTCGAGGCCCTTGTCAACAAGAATTTGTTTGATCCTGCACTGGAGGTCTGCAAGGAGTGCCTGCGCAACAAGTGGGCGCCACCATTCCAAGCTGTCAAAGGTTTGGTTCAGGGTTTGCTCAAGAGCAGGAAGGCCAAGCACGCAAGGGAGGTTCTCATGGCCATGAGAAAGGCTGTCAAGGGTGACGCCAAACAGGAGTGGACCAAGGTTGAGGCTCAGTTCCCGATGTTGCTCGCTGACAAGAAAGCCTAACCACCAGGATCCATGTAGTATGTATGCAATAGTTGGTCTGCCTGCAAGATCATCATTTTACAGCAGACATCTGTTATGGTTTGTTTTCGATGAGATTTGCATTTTAAATTAATGGTATGGGTGACTGTTGATGGTCGATGGTTTACCATACAGTCATGTATACTTAGTTAGTTATGACACAAAATGCTTCTCATCCTGGCATGCTAGTTCATGTTTTTTTTTTCCAATTCCTTCAATATTGTAAGTTCCATGAACTCAGAATGCACGCTATATATTTTTGGTAGTCATGTTATCAAGCTGAGGGCAAGGAGCAACTATTTCCTTGACATTTTGCGAAGAAAAAAAAACTAATTCTTATTGTTAACCTTTCCTGCTGTATGTGTGACTGGATGTTGTGGTGTGGTTACATTTCGCAACAAGGATCTGCTGGCATTTTGTGTTTTCCAGTGCTATTACATGATCTGATGTAACCCGGTTCACATTACTTGGTGACCTGTGATGCTGTATTATGTTACCTTGATTGATGAGCTTAATGAAGTGGCTTCAACCTATTAGGGGTTAGTGGTTGTGTTAACTGTGAATTGTCAAACATTTGTGCTGCAAAATATTATTTTTGAGGACTATTTTGTGATATATTCAGTAAAATTTTGTTGAATTAATCATCACATGCCAGGATCCTGAAAGTAGGCATTGACAATTCATAATATGCAGTTAATTAATTGAAGGATGATTCGCTTCTACAGTCCATTTATGCTGCACTGGGTGCGTGGTGCCTGATTTGCTTGTTTCCCTTTGTGCTGGAATACATTTCTAACTTTGCTTTTTGAAGCTGTTTTATATCTTTTTATGTTTATTACAACTTTTGTTCTTGATGATGATGAAGCTGTGCTAGAGGATCAGAGGCTTGCCTTTCGAAGCTCAGCATCTGTCCTGTCATTGAGTTATTGTAAACCCTAAACCCACTCTTCACGTCACTACGCCCGGTCGCGGCCAGTCCATCTGGGTGTACGTGTCTCTGAGGTCCATGCGAATACCTTTAGCCGACACAATCGTTCCCTACGCCTCAGTCGATGTTGTTACCTCTTTTTCCGGCCGCAGGATCTTGAAGTAGTTTAGTCTTTTTCGGACGACTTCTATATTATAGTATATAATATGGCTATAGAATGTAAAAAAAAAAAACATTTTTACGAAAGGTAACATAATGGCTGTCCTTGCAAATTGGGAACGGAAAGTCATAGCAAGCACGGCCCATTTTGCAAAATGGTGTTTGGGCATTATCAGGATCACAGCCCAGTCCAGTCGGCGACAGTGACGTTAGTTTGTGCTGTCCTCCAGTCCAGTCCAGGGCGTCGGCGTCGGCGGCGGTGGCGATGGCGCCGTTCCGGCGAGCCCCCTCCCCTCCGAACCCTACGCCGCCGTCTCCTCCTCCTAGCTAGCGCTGCCTGCCCTGTCTCCCTCCCACCCTCACTGGCGCCTCACCATGACCCATGTCGACCTTCTCTCCTCCACCCCCCACAGCCGCTAGGAGCCCCCTCGCCAGGGTGCGCCTCGACGACTTGGCCCCGTTCGACGGCGCCTCCACCCCGGCCTACGCGCGCGCTGTCGACGCCGTCGCCGCTTCCCTCACGCGCCACGGCGCCGCCGCCGTCGACCTCCCTGCAGCGGACGCCGCTGTCGTCCGCTGCGCCCTCGAGTCCGCGCGCGCCTTCTTCCGCGCACGCACCGGCATCTATGTCTACCGCGCCGGGAGGTACGCGCAGCCAGTCTCAATACGATTCTGCTCATTCTGTTCAGTCACCTCACTTCACTGGATGGAGGGCTGCAGCAGCAGCTGCTTTCCCCTTGCACTTATTTTTACTATAAAGTTCTAGCAGCAGCAGCAGCAGCAGGACTTCCAATGCTGCAATAAGTAGCATCACACTGTGCAATGTGGGAATGCTCCTACGGTACCTTTTAATTTAACTGGAATGGAGTTAGTATGCTGATACTCTGATAGTGATAGCACACTGAGACGTGAGATGTCTGTTGGAACTTCGTGCTTTACACTATATATTACCGCTAGAAGCATCACGCTGGTTAATCATCCGTAGAGCATTTCAGCAATGTCACTAATCTGAAATGTGTTCACAAGTTGTTGTGTGTGCTTCATATCCAACTAGCTTCCTGTATATAATTACACAAGGCATCCCAGTTGTACCCAACTATTGCTTACCGCATAGTACCATCTGTGCACTTGTTATGGGATAGCTGTATATTTCAACAAAATCTCTGTTTTACTTTAGCCTTCTCCAACTTTCATATACTCCTGTATGCTAACATAGTAATTTTCCCCCCGTACAAAATATGTCCAACTACTGACTCACCATGTACCTGTATCATTGCCATTTCCATCATTGTCTGGTGCACATTTATCCTGCCTGCAATACTTTTGCTTTAATCTACTCTATGACAGGGCTCTGGATGATGGAGAGTCGTCACCTGCTTGCATGGCTGATGCTTTCAGATGTCTGGGTAAGGCAGCCCGTGCTGCTCTCTGTGCAATAGCACGGAACCTTCGCTTACGTTCAGAGTAATGCACTTGCCCTTTCTTATTAATTTATTTTCTTTCTGTCTGCAATGGCTTCTTGTTCACATTTGTTTTTCTACCAGCTAATTGTCCTCCTTTGATTTCCAGTGCTTTCAGCCATTTGCTTGATGACAACCCATTGCCTCTTGATGAGGTTTCAGCTTCAGAATTGCTGGTGTCGTTTTCTCATGGACACCCCCAATGCAGCCAGGCACCTATGGTGGGCCTCAGGTCATCGATGGCTGAAGTTGATAGAGGATTTGTTACACTGGTTGCTTCTGACCATCCAGGAATTGAGGTGTGAAATTGGTTCATCATGTAACTCTTTCGTAATCTTTATCCCGAATGGCACAAATAACAAAGTTTGTGCCTGGTTCTAGTATTACTTTTGGTGAAATGCACAACTCTTCTGTATCATCCTCCTGTTTAGTCAGTTAGTGTTTTCTTCCCTTGTCTATATTTGACTGACTTCGTCACTATGCCTTGTCACTGGTGCATTTTCATCTTTTATTTCCTACTGTTTATCTTCTTTTGCAGGTTTGCAACCCAAATGGTCATTGGTACCCAGCAGATACGGGCTCAAGCCCTGATGTCCTATTGCTTTTGACTGGAAGAGCCCTGAGTCATGTTACTGCAGGTCTACAGCTAAATTCTCAGTACAGGATCACTAATAGTGAAAACAGGTGAGAGTTGTGGGTTGCTAGAAGGATTAAAGTTCTCCGCTGGCATATCATTTATTTTCTTTCTCCGTTATCTTTCAGGGCATCACTCATGTTTAGGTTGATGCCTCGTGCCAATGCAATATTGGACGTCTCTCCAATTTCAGTTGCTGGGCATTGCATGCCACAGATCCACCGGCCCATATCTGCAAGCCAGTTTATGGATGATTTGCGTGCCGAAGAGAATGTTTACCATCACCTGGAAGCACCACCTGTGAGTGTACATCCAAACTTGCATAAATTTCATCACATGCATGTGATCTTATTGTGCATTCAGTTACAGCAATGCATGAGATGATGAGAGCCAGTAAACCTCTTGACTGTCTTCAATAAGAGTAGTAAAGTGCTTTAGTGAAAACTGGATGGGTGCTGTGTATTTCAGAGCTCATTTCATCAGATATCTTCAACTCTGAAATTGCTTATCCTTTGCCAACTTGATGCAGGAATCACAGGGAAACTTTGTTAGTGAACCATCGCTCAGAAGTGTGCTCTCAGACCCTTTGTCGTAAGCTCTTCCTTGTTGAATGTAACACTTCATCCCAAGATCAATGCTGTGTATATAGTTTCCGCTTTTCTGCATGGATACTTCTTTTTTGATGAAACTGGAGGGGTTGCCCCCTACATGAATTTTGTGTTAAAAAGAAAAGGTGAAACAAAAGTTACAAAGGAGGAGACTAACAACACTGGTTCAAGAGACAAGGAAAAAAAACAAAATTACACATAACATAAGCTTCTCGCCATTGACTAAAGGGAAGTTTATGTTTTTTCTTTACTCTCAGTATAATGTGAGCACAATCCTTTCTGAATATAGTCTTGCACCAAAGCAAAGTGGCTATGTCTCCTGTTCTATTTAGTCACGCTGGATCAAAAGAAACTTGCTGAAAACATACTGCAGATCGTGACACATCATTTAATCACCTAGCTTACAAATGATGAATATAGACATATATAGATAAAATATTATTATTTTTTTCAGTGGGGCTTTTCTTGAAGATGCTATGGTTCTCTCATGCGGGCACTCGTTTGGTGGCCTCATGCTGAAGAAAGTTCTTGAAATGGTATATTCTGAGACTTCGTTTTCAGTTTTTTTGCCATTTCTTAAATTTCGGTTTAATTGTAAATCTCTGACATCAAGAATAAAGTTCTATGCTTTACTTGAGGTGTTGTTCTTTTAGAATGATCAAAATCAATTGTTACCCTAAATCTTTGATTTGTCTGCTGTATCTGCATCTTAGTAGTTAGTTTTTTTTCTCGAATATGCAGGAGGACTGCATATCATTGCATTAAGAGGAGAGTTAGGCCAAAATAGCCAAAACAGAGTACAAACATGCTCGCACACGCACACACACACACACACACGCCTTCAACACTTGCCTGCGATCACCGAGCCACAATTTTAAATTTTACATTTGCGCCGATGACATTTAACCAGCTGGAGGAGATCTCGCGCTGGATGAAGAATTTCAAGCCTAGCTCTGGGAGTCCGACAGACGTTTATGAAATTTAGATCTGTGCCCTGTCTGTTATTTGGCTGATGGCCTTTTTTGTTGTTGCATTGTAAACTGGCATCCCCAGTATGTTACTCTGTACTCTTGCTTTCTTAAAAGCTGAGGAAACTCTTTTTTAAAAAAAAAAAAGATGCGACCAGCTGGACCCAAACTCAACTATAACTATAAGACAAGGGGCCTAGCAGCGACCACAGCGCCAAGGCCTTTCGCACCAGCAAGCATCTAGAGTTCAGACTCTTGCACCTGTAGAAAGGTCCTGTCCACTCTAGGGGTGATCCCATTGAATACCTTATCATTCCTTGTTTTCCAAAGGGTCCATGCCCCTAGAACGACCAAGGTGTTAAAACCATCCCGTAAACCACTACTCCTACTTATTTGATCATTTGCTTGTTGCCACCATGACAAGAAACTGCTACTGTCCATCTGGGGCGTGACGTCCGGAATCCCAAAGAATCTCCAAAGCTTTTGCCAAAACTGTCGAGCGAAGACACATGCCGAGAGTAGATGGTTGATCGTCTCATCTTCCTGGTCACAAAGAGGGCAGTGATCCGGATGGGGAAGGCCACGGCGTGCCAACCTGTCGGCTGTCCAGCAACGGTTATGAGCCACTAGCCATAGAAAAAACTTGCATTTCCTTGGAGCCCAGCTTTTCCAGATCAGATTATATGGTGCAAAATGAGTGGACCCATGGAAAAAGGCCTCATAAGCTGATTTGGTGGAGAACATACCCGAGGTCTCAAATTGCCATTTATGAACATCCTCAATATCTGGCTGCAACACCACTTCCTGTACCAGGTCCCAGATGTCCAGGAACTCAGATAGGACAGCCACTGAATAATGGCTTTGAATGTCTTCAAGCCATCTGTTATTTGCCAAGGCTTCCTGAACAGGCCTCATAAGCTGATTTGGTGGAGAACATATCCGGGGTCTGAAATCGCCATTTGTGAACATCCTCAATATCCGGCTGCAACACCACTTCCTGTACCAGGTCCCAGATGTCCAGGAACTCAGATAGGACAGCCACTGAATAATGGCTTTGAATGTCTTCAAGCCATTTGTTATTTGCCAAGGCTTCCTGAACAGTTCTCTTAGTAGTTAGTAGCTCAATCCCTTATAAGCAAAGTTTCTCTGTTCTGTAATACAGTACAGCTTAGACCGTCATTGTGATCAGAAGCCACATTTTGTCATACGAAGTTGATAATGATTTAATGATCCATGGAGTATTTTTTGTAGGAGCTAACATGCAACTGAGACAGCATACCATTTTTTAATTAACTTTTTATCTAATCAGGCAAGGTGCAGCATTTGCAACGGAGAAGTTGATGAGGCCTCCTTATTTCCTAACCTTGGTATGTCTCCATGCTTATTTTGTGACATGAATGTGGTATCAGACATATTCCGTTTGCTCACTTACAGTTGTCAGTATTGAATGTTATACAGCTCTAAGAGCGGTAGCTACAGTGGTGAAGATGGAAGATGATAGGAGGCTTTTTCATAATGCGACTCTTCGAAAGCGCAGGAAAGAAGTGACTGAGCATATAGACTGCCAAAGGCGAAACGGAAGTAGCAAGGTGCATAATTCATGGAGCATGTTTTCCTCGTATATAGGTAGCAAGGTGTATGATTTTGAGATTTTTTTTTTCTTTCCCTTTTGAGCATGTAACAGGACAGTACTGAGCTGGGGTTAGATGCTGAAAGCCCTAGAGCGTTCAAGGGGGTGCAGTACCCGTTTGTGGCGGGTGAGAGAGTTGTGATCATGGTACATGGAAATG
>DXKC01000496.1:0-15081 GCA_031170775.1 Cymbopogon citratus
GAGAGTGGTGGTCGACCAAGTGTTCGATGCTCAGCTTCTGGCGCGGCATGGTGCTGATTGATTTTTTTTTTTGTCGTTCTCTCTGTGCAGAGGATGGTGGGGCGTCCAGTGCACGCCCGGCGAAGGTGATGTCTGTGTCGGGGAGCGGGAAGCGGGGGCGGTACGTGCGGCAGGTGACGGGGCGGCACAACGACACCGACATCCACGTGGCCGCGCGGGGCGGGGACGCCGCGGCGCTGCGCCGCGCGCTGTCTGTGGCCGCGGCGGCCGTGGCCGCCACGGGGGAGGGACCCGAGGACCTCGAGGCGGCGCGGCGCGCGGTGGCCGCGGAGCCCAACGAGGCCGGGGAGACGCCGCTCGTCGCTGCGGCGGAGAGGGGCCACCTTGAGGTTGTCGTGGAGCTGCTTCGGCACCTCGACGCCGAGGGCCTGGCCGCGAAGAACAGGTCGGGGTACGACGCGCTGCACGTCGCTGCCAGAGAAGGGCGTTATGGTGAGTGTCTATCCTTTGGCACTCTCTCTTACAATTGGCGTATCTGTTTAGCATAACATTTGGAGAATCGACCTTGCAACTGCGAGTTTGTCAGTAAGAAGTTTGTCGGATAATTTATGCTACAATTGGCAAATCAGTTGACAAGTAAATAACCTCTTCACAGTTTGAACCAAATAGTAGTAGTTGCACAGTGCATGATAATATCTGGTTACCTTGATAGGAGTGCTATGCGCATACTAGCACACAGTAGTGGTGAGAAAATGATATTGTTTACTGTTTTCTTTGCTTCTAGGTAACAAATACTATGCCAGACAGAACCACATACTTCTCATTATTTTGTACAAAATTCGGTTATGGTTATCTGTTCATATATCTGTTAGCGAAGAGATTGAAAACTAGCCCTCTTGTTCACCTACGAACTCAGTGCCTCAATATGGCACTTGTGAGCCAAATTGTTACTCTTCATTCTTCAAAGACCCATGTACTTTAGAATTCAGATAGTAATCACTCTGCAAAACAGTAGGCTCTTTTGAAGACAGATTGCTATGAAGTAGTTTTTTCTTATAAGTTTTGTGTGTAAGCGACTTGGAATTGGGACTTTTGGGATAGTAAGAAATGTTTTTAGTTGCATAGGAGCATCAAACTGTGGCACTTGGCCATTGGAGCAAATTTGTGCATGGTAATTGTGAAGCTAAAAGAACCTATATTTTCTTATATCCAAGAAAATTTAGGATTGGATATTCCCTATGTGTTTGACATACTCTAGTACATTACAAAGTATCTTAATGTCACCTGTTTGGTGTATTAACATTGGAGCAAATTGTCCTAACAAGTAGGAGGGCTTGCTTGTCAGCTGTTGTGCAGGAAATGTTACATCATGATAGGGTGCTTGCCAAAACATTTGGCCCTGCAAATACTACTCCACTTATATCAGCAGCTATGAGGGGCCATATTGAAGTTGTTCAGCTGTTGCTGGAACAAGATGACTTTGGATTGGTGGAAATGGCCAGAGATAATGGAAAAAATGCCTTACATTTTGCTGCTCGACAGGGACATATTGGAATTGTCAAAGCACTACTTGAGAAGGATCCTCAGTTAGCAAGAAGAAATGACAAGAAAGGTCAAACAGCTCTTCATATGGCCGTAAAGGGAACAAGCTGTGATGTTCTTAGAGCCCTAGTGGATGCTGATCCAGCAATTGTAATGCTACCAGATAAAAATGGGAACACGGCTTTGCATGTTGCAACAAGAAAAAAAAGAGCAGAGGTATCTACAATTGATAGTCATATAGAGTACATTTTTAAATTGATGCTCCATCTCCAGAAAACTATATGTGCATGTTTTTGTTGATAGTTGCTCTCCCTATTAATGATCATTGCTTTCTCACCTCTCTAATCTTATTAGACAACCCTATGCATTGTTCCACAAGCATCCACACTCTTCTTCCAGTTTTAAAGAAATTCCCTGAATAAAATAGCTACTCAGACTAGGCCAGCTGGCTCAGCCCCTAGGTTCATTTAATATCTGGAAATTAAAATAATCTGACATACTCTTTATACCTCACTGCTAAATCATCTACAATCAGTTAGGGACATGGTTTACTTCTCCTGGGAAAACTGGCATTGAAATTTGAATCATATCAAATCGAATTCCAGTGGTCACCTCCCACCTCTTCAAGTGACCTGAAAAGTCAGTATTATAGTTTCAGGTGGATTTATCATTCAAATAAATATATCAGGACCAAAATATTCTTCAAACTGATCAATAGTTTAGCACAAAATGTGCATTTTTTCTTTGGCTGCATCAAGTAACATCTTGTGCAGATTTATGCTCTAGAGTAGAGTACTAGAGTCCCACTAGTTTAGTGATCATATTATTGAAATTTCAAAGCAGCCATATTTTACCACTTCATATATAAGATTGTTTTTGATACTTTGATATGATAAACAATTACATGCTCCTAACTTAACTATTAGATTTCAACTTCTGTTGGACTTATGTTCTCTTTGTCTTATCTTCTACAGATAGTTAGTGTTCTTTTGCGTCTACCAGATACCCATGTCAATGCACTGAACAGAGACCACAAGACTGCCTTTGATATAGCTGAAGGGTTGCCAGTATGTGAGGAGTCTTGTGAAATTAAGGATATTTTATCTCAACATGGTGCACTCAGATCTAGGGAGCTGAATCAGCCTCGAGATGAGCTACGGAAGACAGTGACAGAGATAAAGAAAGATGTCCACACACAGCTAGAACAAACAAGAAAAACCAATAAAAATGTTCATGGCATTGCTAAAGAACTCAGAAAGTTGCACAGAGAAGGCATCAACAACGCTACAAACTCTGTAACTGTTGTTGCTGTGCTGTTTGCAACAGTTGCTTTTGCAGCTATATTCACCGTACCTGGTGGAAATGCCGATAATGGACTTGCAGTTGTTGTTCAGGCTACATCCTTTAAGATATTCTTCATCTTCAATGCCGTAGCTCTATTTACATCATTGGCAGTGGTCGTAGTTCAAATAACAGTTGTCAGGGGAGAAACCAAGTCTGAGCGAAGGGTTGTTGAGGTGATCAACAAGCTTATGTGGATAGCATCAGTTTGTACTACAATATCTTTCATTGCCTCCTGCTATATTGTGCTAGGCCGCCATTTCCAGTGGGCAGCAATATTGGTATCTTTGATAGGTGGTGTCACAATGGCTGGTGTACTTGGTACTATGACATTTTATGTGGTGAAGTCAAAGCGCCAAAGGAAGATTAGAAAAAAGGAGAAGATGTCAAGAAGAAGTGGCTCAAGCTCTTGGTATGACAATACTGAGCTCTCAGATACTGAACTTAACCCAGTATATGCCTTGTAAAGAGTGTTTGTCTCTGGAGTCGAGTATGTACTAACAGATACAATAGCTTACATTATTTGTTGATTGTACAATTTCTTCAGTAACAACAAAACCACAGAACTTGCCCATTGTGCAAGGCTCCTGCAGTGGACGATGTGTTCAATCTGTTGTACATGTGAGTTACAGATTTATTTTCTTTCTGAGAGTAGCTTCTATGCTTTACCATGTGAGGGTTGCTCATATTTTAAAGCTCAAGCCAAGGACTGATTCTAGCTACGTAAGCCTTAAAGTACTTTTAAGTTATGTGCAACTCCCCTTTTCCAAATTGCATGAGAAGTAATGCCATGGTCATTGAATGTGTGTTCACCTGTGTGTAATTTTGGTATGCTGCTTCAAAGTCTCAATTACTATCCCGGTTCTCATATGTTCCATTCCTAGTTCTGCTCTTGTTACCTTACTCGATGCAACCTCAGGTCTTGACTGGGTTTTAGTTCATTTTAATCAGTTAGGTATCAAGTTCCTAACATGCTATGTTGTTTCTCAATAATAATTTTCTACAGTGCAACCTAGGACATGCCAAATTACCTGTTTAAATCAAGAGTTTATTTTCAAGTTAGAGAGCATTTTGTTGATCATGGCTGGAAACTGATTGATATTATGATTACCGGTTCATTGTGGATGTACTTCTGTTTTTGTTATTTTGTTTTCTAAATTTGTGAACTGTTCAGTCTTATGTTGAGCATATGAAATTCTGCCACAACCAATTAGTGATTTAATGTAATGTACTCATTATGTTGAGTAACACTGAAGTGTACTCGCTACTCATCACGTCAGCAACAGCATATGCGGATATATTTTCAATTTACTGAAGCGATGCTATTGTTTTTTATATTCACCTTGTCGAATTTGAAATAGTCACTGGGATGCACATGTCCTGGTATACTTTGGTGCAGGTATCATGACGAGGTAAAAGACTCATTTGGTCTTTCACTGATTACTTTGCTTACTAATTAGAGAATTGGAATTTCCCTCAAAAAAAGAAAAAAGAAAAAAGAGGGAGTACTATTAGTTGGCACAGCTGTCCTAACAGACTCAAATTCTTTCAGGACTAGAAAGGCGAAAGCAGGCAGCTTGATGAGTCATGCAAAGATGCATAAGATTTGGCTTATGCAAACATTGGCTAACTATTGATGCTTAAGAGGTAGGCAGATGTAAAGTAGGCCCTATTATGTTGCTTTCAGTCCTAACATTGCTCAACATCATCAATAGTGGATAGCTCTGCTTACCTTTTGCTTTAATCATGCCCTGCCTTTTGTCAACATGCTCTCTTAGTTTAAGGATTCCTGTCTTCATTTGGCCATTTCATCAGTTGATCAGTATATGTTCTGCTTTGAAGTTAAGGAATGTACTGCTCCCTTGATTTGATTGTGTTTCTTTTGTTTCGATTTGGGATAGATTCTGGCAAGCAGTATTCTTTAATGAGGAATCCGTGATGCCTGTGCTGATATTGTTATATCTGATCTGTTATTGTAGTTTCAGCATTGCTAGGTATGTAAATGTGGAAAGCCACTGAGTTGAAAATTCAATATGATGGAATAAAGCTGATTTTGTCCATTGCTCTGCAAATTTCTTGTTCCCAGAGATGAGTAAACAAATAGAACTACATTTTCTATCATACTCAAAAAATCAGAGGACAAACAGAGTTACTGCAGAGATAGACAGCCGGAGCTGTTAGATTTATCCTAGAAATTCATCTTCTGTTCTATAGTGTCCTTGACCTACCTAACTTGTAATGGAACCTTTTACACTGCTGTTTTGTCACAATGAACATTCATTGATACTTCAGGATAATCAAGCTAAGAGAAATTTTAAATCCGAAGTGATAACTAGTAGAAGAAAAGAAAGCCTGAAAACTGTTTCAGCAAACGTAAGGTTCGAGTCAAATAGTGGTAACATAACATTTAAAATTTTCAAAATAAGATCACTGCTGTAACATTTGTGTGTTCCTTGGTTGACAAGAATGCATGGTATTTCTTAATAGTATATCTTAATATGGAGGCCAGTTGATGATGCCCAATTTCCAGAAAAGCTTTTTTTTTTTTGGTCCAAGTTGGGCATTTTGTATTAATGTAAAGATATGATCTTGCATAGTTATTGCAGCTATATCTTTCAAGAGAATGGTTTTTGAGATTTGTTCAAGAAACAGGAATCACGTAGGCTTTAATTAGAAACTGTTATATATGTGAATATTTACAACCAGTATAAACCGCAACCAGCTAATAAATGATTGGCTGTACTAGCACCTTTCAGTTTGATCACAGCACATGCATCTGGCTAATGACACTGACCAGAGAAAATATTAAATGCTTCATCCCAGTTTTGAAGACATAAAAATCGAGGAAATTCTTCAATATTTGTCCTTAAACAGAAATTGCTTACATTGATATTTCTGAAGGCCATAATATCATATCTACAGAAAGGCCAAGATCAAAAGAGTACAGAATTATTGGGGGACATTGAATTTACATTTGTATTTCGGGTAATCTCAAATATACCCTCAGCATCTTCGGATTCTGCTGCTATTTTTGATGCTGATGATGACATGAAACGGAATCCTGCGTCGCTCGCACTCTTTCTCACTGAGGCAAGCTGCTGCGATTTCTTGCAGTATGCTATTGCGCCCTGAATTGGATTGTCCATCTCTGAACTTGCACTGCTGCTCCTCCTCAGCACTGGTCCAACACCAGAGTCATTTGAGCTTGGGATTGAGAAGGAGGATGAATTTGACGAAGAACATGATGATGAAACAGAGGATGGCTTGTTTGATGATGAATATCGGATAATGACGCTGGAGAAGGATCTTCTATGGCCACACCCGTCCTCTTTAAACTTGCCTCCTACTGTGGTGCTGTTGCTGATGGGTGAGGCTATGTACCTTTTGCTTCTGATATGGCCAAATGGGTTCTTCCTCCAGGTATTTAACTGTGCATTGGACAACTCATTTGCTCTAGGTACACCATTCTTGTCATCTGGATTCCCTCCTTTAGTAGCAAATATTGTCTTCAGATAAGCCTTTGATGCCTTGAGCTTGAGACCGAAGTTGAGGTGCCTGATGAACTTGAGCTTCTTGGACCATGGTTTCTTCTCACAGGCTGCCGCCTCCTCGGCGGCATCACTACCAGTGGATATGCACTCATGGAAGTAGTACTCTGCATTGAGCTCACCACTGGCATAACATGAGTTTGCTGCTGATACATTGCATGACTGGTATGGTGTTGCTGGGGCAGTGCTTGCTGAAAGTAAGCCCTTCTCAGCTGCACTCTCAAGTAGCTTCTCAACCATCTGGATGCGTGGTGGAAGATGGAGTGGTAGCAGCTTGCCCTTGTAGAAGAGCTCATCTGCTGGGGATGCCACGGGATCCCACAGGTCAGGTGGTGCCGACATGTGGAATTCAAACTCTCGCGAGTGTTGTGGCGAGGCTGCCATGGCACTGTTGTAGCAGAGCAAGCTTGCGGTGGTGGTGGCTGCTTCTGATGCTGCTGGTGAGCTCAGATCCATGTCTATGTAATCCTCTTCTTGGAGTGGTTGGTCATGGATTGGGCTGCTATGTTTTGCCATTGTTCTGTCTTGCTTTGTGTGTTTGGTGACTTGTGTTTGCTGGTTTGGGTTGGTCTTGGAAGAGGTGGTGGTTGTGTTTTAGGAAGGGAGTGGAAGAAGTTTCGGCATGCTTTAAAGCAGAATCCCTGTAGCCAGAGGTTTATAATTTGGCTTATACTTCTTACGAGGGGCCTATCTGTGCCCCTATGATCTGCCTTTTGTTTGGCCTATCTGTGCCCCTATGATCTGCCTTTTGTTTGCATCTAATCCTCTTTCTGTCGCGGCTATATGTAATGCAGCACCGTGTTGTGAAATAACTGTTTTTCTCTATTATTGATCTATATGGCTGCAGTGCTTTTATGTGATTAGGTTATTTTATACTTATTCCTTCCTTGGCATGCTTCTCCTCTTTTCATGACAGAAGCTACTAGTTTTGTTTGGATGTGTAGGGTTACATTTACAAGGCCACCATTAAGAGCTAGGCTTACGAGGTGATCACTTTTATCGATAAAGTATTTACAAAATGCCTACTGATGTGTGGGTCCTTCACACCACTTGGTCTGCATGTTAACTGGACAGGTGCATTTGGAAGCTTCATATTCTTTGAAGCAAGTGTTGGAAGTTGTTTTCAAATTTTTGGATTTACCTGATGATGGCTTGGGTTGAAATTTTGAAGGCCTTATTAAAAGAAACATACAGACCTTGTGGGACTGCACATGAGACAATCTGACTGAAATATGACAAGTTTCTTGTAAAGGTAAAATATTTTGGTGATTGACCTTGTTACGTTTGAGTGCTCTATTTTAAATCTAAAAGGGAGAACGCATGCCCTCAAAACATGGAGCAAGGTGCCATTTGTCTATTCAATCTTTATGTCAACCTTTGGATGTGTGAGGGTGACATCAGGTGCAAGAGATTAGGCCCCTTGTTTAAGTTACCTGTCCAAACTGAGCGTGCGGGGCTGGGTGTTGTTTGTTTACATGGGTCTGCTTGTTGATGCCGTAACAGCATTGCCGTTCCATCCTGGGATCCCTTGTCAACTTTGTCTCATTGGAGTTTGGTGTAATTATTGACACCTGCGCATGCATCAGCTCTCATCGAGGCTTCTGTGCATTATGGAATCTGTCTAAACTTATGTTGTTTCTAAATGGACTTGTTTGGGGGTTTCTATCTTGTTTTCTCTTTGTACAAATTTTTAAAGGTGTTGGTTGGTTCTAACCACCCACTGACTCATTTCATTTTCTGTGCAGATCTATCAGGAACCTGCTGAAGCAAAAAAGCCTAAGTGTCTGCACATTTTAGCAAACAAAATGTTCCTTATTTTCATGGTAAGCTAAACCTTTACATGCAAATTATTAGTGACCTCATTTGCTGCAGATGTTATAATTATAATATGTTTCTGATCCTGCTTTATATCCCTTGTACCCTTAGCACCAGCTAGTTCACTAAGCAACGTTCCACAAATTGGTTAAAGATATCTAAGGAATAAATAACATCAGCCCAGCCCTAACCCAAGATATATCATCTAACCTAACACATTGACGTCTTGTAGGTCTGTATTCTTTTTCAGGTGAAAGCTAATTAGAAAAGGGGTGTAGCTAGCTAGGTTAGGTGTGGATCAAGTGACTAACAGACTAATCGCCGTACCGAATTTACAACCCCGAAGGGTTTAGTCTGCTGAATTGCAGGCCTAAAGGTATATATATGAATTCAATTGCAGGCACTGTTACATGGTTGCCGGTGGTTGGAACTCGGAAAGTTTTTTTTTTCCCTCATCTTGAAGACCAACGTACCAAACTTGAAAAAGAGCCATGCTTTGCTACTGCAAACTTTTTAGCACTCGGGAATATTGTAGAAATAGTGCATCACGCCTGCCAAATTCTGTAATTCATAACCATCCCTCTTAGTACTAGCTTAGTGACATGCTGCATTGACATGATTGTACGTGAAGATTCATTGCGCGTGATAGGCGACAGTGTAAAGCCTAAAAACAATTAGCTTAGGGTAGAGTAGTTGTTATCTTTAATTCTTATCTTGCACAGTAGCTCAACAAGCTGCAAGGTGCTTTTACCTGTATGTACTGAATTTTGTTCTCCCGTTCCAGGCCACAGCTGCCCAGACACTTCGTGGTGGGAGTCCAATTCTTTTTGCGCCATACACAGAGTCAGAGATTGTAAAGGAGGTCCCGGCCTCTGAAAGGTCTCAGAGCTCGAGGTGTTCTTTGCCGCGTCTCAAAACTTGGAACCGAAGCACAAAGCTTCTGTTCTCGCAGCAATTCTGGGTCTCAATAGTAACTTAAGGACGGAAAGTTCGTGCTGAATTTTGACCCCTTGTCTCTCCAGGTTCTAATTATCATGATAACTCCGTGCTGCTTATGGCATTAAGCAGTAACGCATCGTGCGTAACCATGAACCCCCACTAAGCCAAACGGTTCATGCGCAACGCGTCAAAAACCGGCAAGATTGCTTTGTACAGGAGACATGCTGCGATGTGACTGAACTAGTTGCATGGAAGATAACTTATTCTAGAAGAATGGAACAAATGCCTCTTTTCAAGGGAAAAAATGCTTATTTTTATAGAAAGTGGTTGCTATGGAGACTTATTTTATCGATGTCTGTACAGTGTGGTACACGCACCAATATCATGCTACCTCCACTGCTTCGCACTGAAGACCTGAACTCGTGCTTCCGCGAAAGGATCGCGTTGCTGCAGAGACACAGAGACTGGCCTTTTGCATCTTCCACTACTGTTTGGTTCAGTTAGGTCACTAGCTCAGCTCGGACTTTTCTTCAGAACTAGCTGCGCCATAAGAATAAGGAATAACACGACCTGTGTGGCTCGAGCTCGAGCTTCACCGACTATTACAGGACACCTTACAGATCCAAATCATTCTTGCATATAATGCTAAATGCACGAGTCTTACCAACTTCACGATACCATGCATGGGGTAGAATTAAACTAACCGTGTGATTTGTCCAGAGTCGATTGCTAGTTGGGTATACAGCGTGTCATTTGACCACAGATAGCCAGATAGGGTTGGAGCACCTAACATTGATCAAAACGTGGAAGTACTGAAAATGTTTAATTTGCCACGCCTACATACGTACATGTCACTGTCAGCTTTGACAAATGGGACTCGAGTTTTTGAAAATGATCGATGCGCGAGAACTGAAACCCACCAGGAGGAACAACATGCTGCCGTCAAGATGTTCTCTGCAGATCGACCAAACACATGACAAACTATGTGGGCAGTTCCGTCAAGATGTTGAAGCGTGTGCTCTGGTACCAAACGACTAGTAGTACATAGAAATGGAACCAACTTTTTTTCCCAGCTTATATGGGCAGCGCCGTTCACCTGACGGCCCATTACGATGTTCCTTTCGGTAACAGGACTCAAAGCTCGACCCATTCAGATGCACGAGGCTGGAAGCCCGGGACTCTCGCACATGATGAGCACGGTCCCTGGCCCATGGGCCATTATCGTCTCGTGCTTCCATTCCACGCGTGTTGGTTGCTCCGCCTCGGCAGCCGCGAATTCGTCGGCGCTGCGGAGTGCGGACTGTGGCACGCGGGCCGTCGACGTCGAGCGGGCTCCGCCGCAGTGCCGCACCGACGTCTCAGTGCCTCACCGACTTTTGTCGGTGGTGGGGCGCTGCTACCTCACCGCTCCTGAATTCCCTGATCCTCTCTATAGCCGCGATAACTGTCACCAGTCTCCGTCGCCGGAGAGAGTTGTAGTTTCATTCTTGATTATTTCTTCTAAATTTAAAGAACAACTTCATATACACATCGCACTGTGCCGCGAGATTGGATTCGCACATGTCGGTGCCGCTCCTCTTGGAGACCGTCCCTGTTAAACTTCTTTTTTAGCCAATTTTAAACTAATAGTTTTTGAGTTTGAAAAGTTTTCATAAGCCAACATACAAAAAAAAAAGTTAATATAGTATAAGTTTCCAACTTCTAACTTTTGGAAGCTTTTTAGTTTTTGAATGGTCTATAGCACTTTCGTTTGTATATGACAATTATATCCAATCACAGACTAATTAGGCTAAAAAAATTCATCTCATGATTTACAGAATAAACTATGTAATTAATTATTTTTTATTTATATTTACTACTCCATACACATATCCCTGTTCCTGAATTGATGTGATGGAGAGAGTGAGAAAACTGAGAATTTAGAGGTGAACTAAACAAGACCTATAAGTTAAAAACTAAAATCTCACTAAAAACCGGTCTTTCTTTCCTGGTCAAGCACGTCGATCTTCCGGTCGTCCGCCGCGTGAAGGAAGACGGTGCATAAAGGTCTCCGTCTCCGGCACGTCGAACAATTTGCTTGACCCGTTGTCTCTCCGTCAGCGATTCCTCGCCATTCGTCAACTACAATTTTTCCTTCTAGCAGCAGTCGATTGCTGCCAAAGCTTCGTACCATCTTTTGCATCATTGACGTGTTCGCCGCCATTTTATTGGCCCGTAGCGTTTCTAGAGACCGTGCGTACACCGTTCGATCACGATCGAACGCTCCGGCTGACACGAACCCCCTGGCTTGTTTTCCTGCTAAGCTTTCCCGGGTCAAAGTCTCCCACCCACGCGTGTCGCCAATCTCGAAGCAGATCCGACGGTGCACGGCCCCCGTCATCCGACTCCCAAAGCCCAGAAGAAAAGGGGAAAAGTCTCCACACCCGTCCGTCCGTCCGGCCAATTCGCTCACCTCCGCTCCGCCTCCCCGATCTCCACCTAGATCTCGCCGCGATGGGCCTCGCCGCCGCCGCCCGCGCGGTCCTCCTCCTCCTCGCCGTCGCCGGGGTCCTCCTCCGTCCGGCGGCGGCGGAGATCAAGCAGGAGTCCTTCAAGGACGACTCGCGCACCTCCATCCTCTTCGAGAAGTTCGGCTTCGGCCTCAAAGGCATGGTGTCAATCTCCGTCACCGGCGCCAAGCCCTCCTCCACGCTCGCCAAGCCCGAGCCCGCGCAGCTCGGCTTCTTCCTCCTCTCCGACGAGTCGCTCTTCGAGGCCATCTACGACCAGCCGGCGCCCACGGATCTGAACCCCAACCCGGAGTCGTCCCCCAACTGCGTCCTCTCCAGCCCCTACGTCAGTCCGCTCTTCACCTTCGCGGATCTCGACGACAAGGGCTACTACAACAAGACTTTCCCCATCACCCACCCCGACGAGTACAGCCTCTTCTTCGCCAACTGCGCGCCGGAGACCAGCGTCACCATGGAGGTCCGCACCGACATGTACAACATCAACCCGGACGGCACCAAGGACTACCTCTCCGTCGGCATGGCCTCCGTGCCGGGGATCTACGCCTTCTTCGCCGTCTGCTATGTCGTGTTCCTGGCCGGGTGGCTCTACGTCACCCTCCACCGCAACCGCCTCTCCGCGCACCGCATCCACCACCTCATGTCGGGCCTGCTCGTCGCGCGGATGCTCTACTGCATCTCGGCGGCCGAGGACCAGCACTACATCCGCACCGCCGGGACACCGCACGGGTGGGACGTCATGTTCTACCTGTTCCAGCTCGTCAAGGGTGTCATCTTGTTCGCCGTGATTGCGCTGATTGGGACTGGGTGGTCGTTCCTGAAGCCATTCCTGCAGGACAAGGAGAAGAAGGTGCTCATGGTGGTGATCCCTCTGCAGGTTGCAGCTAACATCGCCGCCGCTGTGGTCGGCGAGACTGGCCCATTCTTGCAGGGATGGGTGACATGGAACCAGATCTTCTTGTTTGTTGATGTCGCCTGCTGCTGTGCTGTGCTCTTCCCAGTCGTGTGGTCGATGCGTTCTCTGCGGGAGTCATCCAAGACAGACGGCAAGGCGGCCAGAACCCTTGCCAAGCTCACGCTCTTCCGCCAGTTCTATGTTGTCGTGATTGGATACTTATACTTCACCAGGATCATTGTGTATGCCCTCAAGACAATTACTAACTACAAGTACAGATGGGTGAGCGTTGCAGCCGAGGAGGTGGCCACCATGGCATTCTACATGTTCATGTTCTACATGTTCAGGCCAGCTGAGAGGAACCAGTACTTTGCACTTGACGAGGAGGATGAGGAAGCTGCAGAGATGGCGCTCCGTGAGGAGGAGTTTGAGCTCTAGACGACCATGTGGATGGCAGTTGACATGGGGATACAGCCATCTCTCATTCAGTTTGTCCTTGATGTGATGTTGATCATACTATACAGATTCAGGGTTTAGTTAATATTTGTCTATGTATTGTGGTAAATCTTCTCCCACACTTTTAGTTTCAGAAGCTGCCAATGAGACTTGTGATAACTAGATTTCTTGTATTGCAAAAGTAAAGGGGGAATTCAATCAATGTTACCATTTTGCCAAGTCTCAGGTTTCAGTATTTGCTTTTCATTGTTCTATTTCTACCCAATATCTCTCCTCATCCCCATAAAACTATGATATTGGGGGAGATGGGTGAGTAAAACTATGAATTGGGGGAGATGGGTGAGTTTTTGTGCTCCAGCAGTTCTCCAATACCTCTTCCTTTTATTGGTGGCCACCAAAAATCACTTCTTCTCCCTTCAAATGAAGGGAGAGTTGCTTCTCCCCCAATATGCTTGGGCCCACCTCAACCATCATTCTCTCTCTGCACCACAGTGCGCATCCGGCGACTTCACCGGCGCCGCTGCCCCTCCGACCACCCTTCTTTGCCGTTGCTGGCCACTGGCCGCACGTCCATCCGAGATCCGCGACGTGATTGAGCAGCCGGAGCAGATTCTCTCGGTTGTGCCTTTGAGGTGGGGCTCGAGGTGGAGGCCGAGATCCCGCCTGTGCTCGCCGCTCGGGGCGGTGAGGCGCAACCAGGGGCTGCAATGGCGCGGCGGCCGGGGCTCGAGCCCGCCGCGTCCGCGGCCAGCGGTGGTGCGGGATCGAGGTCGTACTCCACCGGGACGGCCGCGCGAGGCGCAGAAGCTCTTGCGCGCAGGCGGCTGGGGAGGAAGAAGGAGGATGGGGAGGCGCGTGTGGGGGCCTGCGGCAGGGTGCGCGCGTGGTAGGAGGGCGCGCGGGGAGGTCGTTCATGGGGTGCTGATGATTCACGACGGGGCAGTAGCGGCGTCGGGAGGAATACGAAGTGGCGAGAAAAAAAAAAGACTGACAGGTAGGGCCCACTATATTGGGGAGGAGTATTAGGGAACTGCTGGAGCAACACGTCTAACAAACCCTCAACCAATACAGCTATATTAGAGGAGATGTATTGGTAAGCTGCTGGAGATGCTCTGAGGATGTTATTTGTACGGGGATGGCATTGATAAGCATCATGTTGCTGTGACCTGTAAAGACATATTATAGCTCGAAGCAGGTTCTGAATTTTTCAGATGGTTGTTGGGATTTAGACGTGCAGACGGATACTTTTGCTGAAATCTGAGAGAGTGCTTGTTCAGTTGTTCGTGCGTCACCTTCCGGCTGCTGAGATTCATTATAGTGGCTGGAAGCCAAACGAGCCACTCAGGCACCACAGGCAACCACAGGTCGGAGTCACTAGTAAGTGAAAATCGGCCTGAATAAACATCTTTTCAATAACTCGGCCTACTTCTTGGTGTGTTCTGTATTAAATTATCTAGATCATCTGGGCTCGAGAAACAGATGTGTGCACGTGTGTGTGGGTATCATCAAGTTCAGTGGTTTTCAGTTTTAGGTAATGTTTACCCTGTTTCTATTTGATGACCCGTGCGGTTCCGATAAGTAGTTGCGGTTGTGGTGTTCCGTTCTTAGCTCGGCCTTTTGAGCTTGAGCTTATTGCAGTCTTGGTACCTTAGTTTGAACATCTGAGAGTACAGAAGCATTGCAAAAAGTGAACCGGCAGCGTTGATATATGTTCATGTTATGGACTGGCCATCCTCTACTCGTTATTGGGCCGTGGTGTGGTGTTGGGCCTGAGGCCATCTTGTAAGCAGGTCGGTGCGTGATATAAACCGGCTCTACCTTAACGATGAGGGTAACGAAGAACAGAACTCAAACCTGTATCCCAAACTCGAAACCGTCGTTGGCGAGTCTTCTTCACGGGTTCCTGCCGTGTTCATCTGTTCTTCCCCAAATTCCTGCTTATCCCAACCGAGATTCCCTTCTAGCTACCTGAGATCATAACATCTGGTATTCAGAGCTTGGTGGATTGGGCGGAATTTTTTTCCTCCAATCTGAACCC